>CAAKHG010049936.1:0-10435 GCA_901007715.1 Dactylopterus volitans | reverse complement strand
GCCGTGACTCCATCGCAACCCTAGTGTGTGTGTGTCTGTGTCTGTGTGTGTGTCTGTCCAGGATACACACCTGCTGTCTTCGTGCCCACATGACTCGCTGCCACTGACCCTGGTCCCGCTCTTCTCCTTCCCGGTTCCGTTCAGCTCCGGCGGCTCCTTCAGGCCACGTTCTGCATCGGGACCCTGGACCGTCGCCCCCTGAAAGAGGGCTGCTTCTGTTAGAGCTCGGCGTTCACGTGGAGAACCGACGTTCACCAAGCGCCAACCAGGCTGAGCAATTCATCAAGTAATGTCAAATTATTTTTTTTTTAGAATTGTTATTCGCACATTTAAGCCTTTTTTTTTTTTAGTACTTTTGACTGCACTGTACAAGAAATTGACCCTCAGGTGTTTGAGACAACCTGTTTCATAAATCAAATCATAAATGTTGTTACTTGGACTTTGGGTAAAGACAATTCTGCTGCTTTAAAACGTGTGTGAGGCTTTTACTTTGAAAGGGCCATACCTAGGAAAATTTGCTAAAGTTTCATTGTTATTTTTTTTTTTTTTCTTAAATTTCAATTCTTGGGGATGAGCTGTGCTGACCTCGGCAACCGTCGTCTGGCAGCCGACGTCTCGGGTTTCTGCGGCTGGTGGAGGTGTCGCCGGCCGGTCTTGCGGCCCTTCGGCGCCGCCGGTGGCGACCTGGAGGCCCAGAAGCTCCCGCAACCTCCGGGCTTCCTTCTCCAGCTCGGCCAGCCTCCGCACTCGAGCTTCCCGCTCACTCCCCTCTGCCGGCTGAGAAGCCACCGCAGGGGTTTGCTGGACCGCGCCGCCGGCCTTCTCTTCTTCTCTGCTCCCATCCCGCCCGGTCTTCTCTGGTGAGGCTGCTTCGGGCGTGTTTGTTAGTCCCTCAGGGTGACACTCGTCCGCCGGCTCTGCGGCGCCCGGCTGTCGCTCTTCCAAAATGCATGGCCGCTTCTTCACACAGTAATACAGCGATGCTGATTTCCTTTTGATCCTGCGAAGAACGCGAGAAGAGGCTTGCACATTATTGCGAAACATGTCCCCCAAAGCATCTGGAGGGAGCACGTTTTGCACAGAACTTCGCCGGCGCCAAAGCGAAAGAAAACTAGCATCACCACCCTGCGGCTGTATGACTCAGCCGACCCGTCAGGTCGCAGTTTGCATCCACGTCTGTCCGCAATCTACGAAGTGAAGACTTTGATCGATTGTTTTAAAGGTGTTAAGAGAGGAAAAATGACCTCACTTCATCATCTTCATCATCATCATCACCTTGAACTGCCAACCTCTACTCAATTCGTCCTTGAGCCTATATTGGGGGACGTGTTCCATAACTATTCCTCATGAGTTGACCTTTTATATACAAGATGCCATTATGTAATGAGAAGAAAAAAACACTTTTTTGGTAAATCACTGAATTGACACCAACATTTAACGCGCTCTTCACTCCTGCACCAGGTTTGGTGAAATTCGGTGCGATATTTTCGTGATTTCTGCTGACATAGACCGATCAGCCATAACATTATGATCCCTGCATGTTTACCGTATTTTGCCCGCCGAATGCTTACGAGTGGGATGACCGGTGCAGTCCAACGGCATCAAAAATGAATAGTCCCAAATAACAATCATTAACATATGTCAACACCTCTCTCAAAGATTTTCAATAAAAAGGTCAACGTGGTGTGGTTTTAATGTTATGGCTGATCGACGCGGAAATAAAAAGCAGGCGAATGCGGTCGCCTCACCGGCGCGTCGCACCGCACCTCAATCTGTCCACGCTGCTCCCATCTGTCCCCAGTGGCTCCGGGCTGGTGTGCTGCGCTCCGTCGCCGTGCTCGTCCTCCACGTCCCGTCCGCCACGTCCTCGGCGAGCGCGTCCGGCGCGACGGGCTCGCCGCGCGTGGCTCCCGCTGGGACTGCCGCCCGCGTGTCGTCGTCGTCGTCATCGTCGTCGTTGCGCGCGTCGTGGTCCGCTAGCCGCGCCGCAGCAGCAGCAGCAGCGGGTTGGGGTGCGCTGGTGGACGGTAGGGTGGGTCGGTCCGGCCGGGCTGAACTGCGCGAGAGGACCCGATGTTTGGCCGCTTGCTGCTGCGGCTCACGCAGCTGAAACACAGACAACCCGAATACATGACTGTGATGGTGACCCAGCAAAGCGACACCCTGGAATTGTCTCGGGTGGGCGGGTTTCATACCTCCGGTGACTTCTCTCGCTTTCTGCTTCTGGGGTGCTCTCTGTCAGGAAAACACCACCAGTTTAAAAGGGCACAAAATCAACACGATTGGATTTAAGGTGGACAAAAGACTAGAGTTTTTGCTTTAACCCATCATGAAGTCATTAGCTGGTCCTGGGTTCCATGTAACTATCGGCTCATTTCCTGTCTGCCGCCATAAAACAGGTAAACCTTCTGCTTTTTTACAGAATTTAAACACTGTTTTAGCCACAGCTGATCTTATCTGATACTATCTGTCATTTCAGGCAGTGATGACAACAGTCTTTCTGCTTTCTATTGCTCTTTGAGCGCCAAGAAGTGAACACTCAGAGAGCAGATCCAGTGTTGGAGCTTACAGGATCAAACTACAGTCGGCAACTGGACACATCCATATTTTTATGGTAACATCTACCTATTCTGTGCTCAGTCAGTCAGTCCAAGTGTTGACTTTTACTCACATGACTCAGCTGCTGGTTAGAGGGGAGGTGGGTAGCACGCCACAGCCACACACACACACACACACACACACACACACACACGCGCGCGCGCACACGCACGATTTATGCATTTCAGTTAAGCAACACATATATCTTTATAACAATTTGTTTAGTTTAAACAAGCAAGTTTAAACAAGCAGTTTAAACTTGCTTGTAGCCGAGCTGTTTTTTGTAGGAGGCTTTTTAACGACTGCTATTTGCTCACTTTACAACCTCGAGTATTTCTTACTTGCGTAATTTTTTTTTTTTTTTTAAGATGAGATGTTTGAATACCTAAGTGACTAACAGAGGAGAGCGACATGCGGCGCTTGAATCTATGTATGTGTTCATGTCACACACGGAAGCAGAGACGCTCTGGTTGTCAGTCAGCGTCACTGTGAAACCACAAAATGGCACATGAGGCCGCGTACACGCGATGTAGGTCGAGGAACGGATAGAATGACACAGTGAAACGCCTGCGCGCGCGCACACACGC
Organism: Dactylopterus volitans; assembly: GCA_901007715.1. Classification (NCBI taxonomy): domain Eukaryota; kingdom Metazoa; phylum Chordata; class Actinopteri; order Syngnathiformes; family Dactylopteridae; genus Dactylopterus; species Dactylopterus volitans. The sequence goes on along the minus strand of CAAKHG010049936.1, from coordinate 7,250 downwards.
ACGCACACACACGCACACACACACACACACACAAGGGCTCAAACGAGCAGACAGTTCGAGGGGTCAGGAGAAGACTGACTGTTTCTTGGGGTTCTTCTGGTAGCTGGGCGTTAATAACTCCTCGCTTTCTTCCGACTCCTCAGGAGAAGAGCAGCTCCTGGAAGACAAAGAGCGCTCAGTAACTCCTCCCGCTGCTGCCGAAACTAAGGCTGTCCTACTTCTGTCACCACACACACACACACACACATATGCACTCCCACACACACGCTTCAAATCATGCAAAAATCAGAAACACATACGTATATTCTAAAGGAACAACACACCCGTTTCGAGAGAATGTGTCATGTTGACCACGAGACTGATCAGTTGATGTCTGGATGTTGACACGGCTGCTTCTACTGTAAATGGGAAGTTCTGCAACATATCCATCACTCTCAGGATTGCATGACAGCACGGGCACGGGCTCTTTCTAGTGGCGCAAAAAGTGATCTTCATGCTGCTCGTGTTAAATAACAGTGGAACCAGAAGGGCCACTCCGCTCAGCACAGAACTGTTGTATAAAAAAAAAACAACCCCAAAACAAACAGAAGCAGTTTTTTTATTGTGTTAACGAACTTGCTCCAAGCTTTAACAGGCTCTTTCTCGGCCCGTGCTCCACCCCTACACCACCTTTGGTGAACTACGGCCTGCTGATTTTTTTTTGTATAATCCTGCTGACAAACAAACACGCCAATAGATAGAAAACACAGGCAGGAGACAGAAAACGTCATCTCCCGAGTGCGGGTGAGCAAAAGCGGAAGCGCCAACATGTTTAACCAAATTCTTGATGAGCGATTTCTCATCACTCATCAAGAATTTGCGTTTAGGTTAGTTTGGACATCGGTTTTCTCCTGGGGGAAGCTGCTTTGACATCTCCACGACAACGACGAACACGACACCACGACAGGGAGCAAACCTGCTCGATTATGATGTCTTCCAGCCTGTTATGAGCAAAAAACCCCAAAAAACCCAAAACAAAAGCAAAACAATTTCTCCTCCTCCAATGAGCAGGACTCTGAACTAGCACACCTGTGAAAGCGGTTGGGGTTCTGGCTGCAGGTCCAGCTCTCAGGAGTGACGCTGTAATGACCTGCCGGAACGCTGCGCCACTTCAGGCACTCCTCACACTGTAGCCACATGGGACCCCTGTGGAAGCACGCACACACACACACGCACACACACACACAGGCACAAGTGCCATCCACAAGGAAGAGCATGATCTGACTGCACCTGAGAGGGTTTTTCTCTCCTCTTGATCACAACTGTTAGACATTACAGATCATCTGGTTGCAGAGGCTCCTGGCATCGCTCTCGTCTCTTTGTTGCTAAAATGAAAGCGGCTCGATGAGAGCAACATTTCTGCTCTCCGCTTTTTGGCTTTCGGGAACTATTCACCTCACTTCACTCTCAGCCGAGTCGGGCTTTAAACACGAAAACTTCTGAGCTGACCTCCGCCTGCCCCGATTGCTATCATCGCGCTCGCTTCCGTTGCGCTTCAGTGGCGCGTTGAGCTTCCTCTCTCTCCTGGTGGTGTTTGAGGTGACAGGTGAAACCCCGCTACGCTGGTGCGCAGCCCACCTCCTCCACCTCCACCGCCGTGAGTTCCTGACGTTCTTCTAGGGTCTAGAAACTCGGCCTAACGACTTCACAGCCTGTGACGGGGTCTTATGGCCAAATTTTCTTCTCCCTTGATCTTTCCTAACTGAACTGACATTTAGCCGAGAACACGTTTTTTGTCCTTTTTTTACGTGCAATGCAAATTCTTTATTGCACAGCTTTAAATATTCAGTGATACAGACAAATCGTCCGTCTTTCAGCTCCGGCGGAGGCCGCCGGCGACTGGCTGCGCGAGGGCAAGTGCAGGGAAACAAGTTTCGATTTATTTGCTTCGCCTCTATTTTGCCGCACCAAGTTTCGCCGCAAAATCCCGAGTTTGGAGGCGGACTGACGCGACGACGTGGAATCTTTGTATTCTCAGGCGCGCTTGCTGCTGCGGTTATTCAACCCTAGAAACAAAGCCAGCACTCACTGATCGGCGTCTCGCGTCCCTTCGTTTTCACCTCCACCTTTTAGAGCGTGGATCTCTCGCTCTCGGGCCTTCTTCTCCGTCATCTCTTTGCAGTAGTCGTTGAGTTTTAAGCCCAAGGCACCAAGAGTCAGTCTTGGAGAGGAGAAATGTGGGACATGTAAGACACACAAGACATGTAACAGTTAATCAACCATCCTTACGAGTCTGCATGACAAATGAACACCAAGATAAATGACACCTCGATCAATGTTAGCGTCAAACCACATTTTCAGACAAGGAAAGCATCTCCAGGAGAAGCTGTAGGAGCCACTGGCGCCATGTTCGCTCATTACTTTGCTTAAAATCTAGCAGCATGTTCTCTCTCTCCCTTTCTCTCCCCCATTAACCTGTAACATGCGTCTGTGCACTGCACCTGTATTCTTTTGTGTACTCAAAGTCTTGCTTGTTGTGAGCAGGTTTGAGAAAGTTGCATTCAATGACACCGACGACCCCAACTCCTGCCCTTTGACCTGTGGTCTGGAGGGGAAAGAGCCAGATTAAAGCAGAGGCGGGTAATTAGCGGCACAACCCGAAGACGGAGAGCATACCAGCGAGTACTTCCTGTACCTTTAGCTGGCAGCCCACTTTCTCATAGGCCTTGATGAGCCGGTTCTTGTGGTACATCATGATGCCATAATGGTCTTCGTTTTTCCGGTTTAGTCCAAAGGTCACCTTCACTTTTTCTTTCTAACAGGCACCAGTCAAGGTTTACAGCAGTGAACAAATATTTTGCAATATCCGATGAGGATGTCTGTCGAACAGAAATAAACCATAAAGCTGAGATTGTATGGCCCATAAATACATGAATGCAGCACTCAAGAATCCCACTGTCAATTAGCTGCACTATATAGCCCACTCGGTGTCGTGGGATTAAAATCTTTCAGCGGGAACTTGACATCGATTTGGCCCAGTTATGTTTGTCATGAATGTTTCAGCTGTTACATAACTTGCTTTTGCAACCCACCTTTAACATTTCTCTGTAAATGGCGTCATTCTGCATTTGCATGGAACGTAATCTTGCCTCAGTTTTATCACGGTGCTGGATTTGCTGGACTCTAATGGACTTTTGTAAGTTTTGGTGGCTACGGTTTAACAAATTAAAAGCATTTCTCAAAAAGCAAACACCTTTCTAAATTTTGAAAACGGGTTAAAGTATGAGGTGGGTTTTTGCCAGATCATCAAAAGGAGCTTTCCTCATTCTGTCACACAGACATGAGACTGAAGACCGAAAGACGGCTTTTATCACCAGGCTGTCAGGCTCCATCACTCAATAGAAGCTGTTCAATACACTGCAAGAAAAATCATGTTTGTCACACACACTTTAGTCCTTGTTAATGTTTAAATTTGTGTTTTTTTGTCAGCTCTGCACATGTATACAGGCAAATCTATCTGAATGCTTATACTTTTCCTCCAGTTTGATTTCTTTTTTTTTTTTTTTACGTATATTCTTAAGTTTTCCACCAATTGTTTTTCTGGTGATGTGAACAGTGAGTTGATAACATTTCATTGCATTGTTTACTACGCGTTAACCTCCATTAAAAAAAAATATGAGATGTTGCGGTGAGCCCCGGGGTCCATGGGAGACTAAGGCTGATTCTTTATGAGGCACACAAATACTGTGGGAGAGACTGTGTGTCTCACAGTGCAATTTGTATAATAGACCCCAGAGAAATGTAATGGGAAAAAAAAAAAAAAAAATCTGGTATAACACGGCGTGCTATTTAGGAGGAGTTGAGACGATGTGAACGAATGACAGATAAGAAATCCTCGCGAATTCGAATTTTTATCTTAAATACTTCTCGCCTTTAGATGCCCTGCATCCCACTAATACTGGCAGAGATAATAACTTGGCTTGCAAGCACCACACACACACACACACACACGCGCGCAAAACAATGGTGTGGGATACGCTGAAGTGGGGCTTATACACGTCATGCTCCGTGCATACGAGCGTCTTTGACACCAGCCCCGCCAGAATCTTCTTCCCCCTCAGGATGATCTGAGTCCTGGGCTTCAGGTACAAGATGCTGAGGTACGCCTGAGATAGAGAGACAAAAAAGAAAGAGTGGAGTGATGCCTCCACAACTCTACGAGGTTAAGCGTATCTTCATGTTTTACTTCGCACCCACCGGCAGCAACTCATGCACCTACACTTCTCCATAATTCAGCTGGTTGCCAAGACCTTAGCGACAGTCACGGCGTCTCTTATCCTGAATTCTACAGTCGCGTTGTCCTTAAACCTTAAATCTTTTATCTCCGGGCTTTACGGCCGACACAAACGTATCGATAAGCCGCAAATCCAACACAGCTGAGCAGCTCCACCTGCGAGGGCGATGGCGTCATGCACTGTAAAGCTCCACGACCACTGAGCGCACCCTGCGGCGAGTTGTCTAATCCCTTTACACCGCGGAATGTATAAAAGGAGGGCACATCTAAAACCTGCATTCTTACCATTGGCCAGCAGGGGGCGGCTCAACGAGTTGCAAATACAGGTCCGATTCAACGTGAGAATTAGCCAAGTTCTCACTTGATTTATCAGCACAGCAAACAGTTTTCTGGTGAGTTTGAGGTCTCAGTAAAAACTTCTTCAGCACGGTTTGATGCTCGTTTTGTAAATCAGATGAAAAAGCAGCACAAATTGCCATCACCACAGGTCAGAGGCGTAGTTATGGCTGCCCACCCTCCCACAAATGAACCTCACGGTGGCTATGATATGACAGCTGGGTAATGAAACTGTACTGCCTTGAATTTTTCTTTGAAAATTATACACGACATAGTTATTCATTAATGGATGCAATAAATCACCATACATGTAATTAGTATCGACTACGCTGGCCCTCCTCTCAAATATCCTCACTGACGACGGTCGTCTTTGTTTTAACGGACTCACCCTGAGACTGTAATGGATGTCTGGGACACTCTGCTCGGCTCGCAGGGATCCGCTGCTCCTCAGGCTCTTTTTCAGCTCCTCAACCTGAATCTCGGGCAAACGCATGTCGCTGTCGTCGGTCTCAAAGTCGAACTCCGGCTTGCCGTCCTTGGCCCTTTGCGATCGCAAAAAAAGGGACAGAGAACAGGCAGCAACGCAGGTTTGAACGGGTTTACCGGATTAACTGATTTTCGGCCACTTGAGGGCAGCAAAAACAAGATGTAAACAGATAAGTGAAAGTGTATGTCAACCTCGAAGGTGCACTGGACATTCTGCAGTTATATGGAGCGACATTGAAATGAATTTGGAATCATGTTTTTTGTCCAATCCAGAGAATGTAAGCCCCTTATTTGACGTCTTTTAGCCCTGTTTTTGGTCTCTTTTAGCTCCTGAGGAAAATATCTTAAGCTAATAAATGTTCCGCAGTGTTCACAAGCTAATTGCTAACTGTGTCTATTTTCTGTTTAATGCGGATTGGGTAGCTTGGAAGAGGCTTTTTCTCCGATAAAAATGCCCGTCGCTGCTCAACAACGCCATTTTGCATGGATTTTTATAAAAGAGCACAAACCCATTGTCAACACATATAACTGCACTCTGAAGCTTAGGATTTTTGTGAACTCAATTTTTTGTAAATTCTTTTATGCTTAATTCATGAGATTCTGACCTGCGGATGTTCCAGATTAGGATCTTGGTTCCTTTTTTGGAGGGAATGGAGTCAAAATGTGCGTGTATCTGCTCCTGGGAGGTGACGATGGAGTGTTGCAGGATGGCTGCCAGGCTGGCCTCCGAGTCCTCGGTCTCCACCAGTGACTGTCATACTGAGTTAAGGTCTGAACACACATCAGCTTGCTCTGTTGAAAACCACTTCTCCATCACTGGGTGTGAAGACGGTTTTGAGGCCTTTGCCTGGAAAAAGTGAAAAAAAAGAACCTAATTTCCTGTTATCACACCCAGTTTCTTTTTAATTAAATGGTCACATTTACTCCTTTTCTCAGTAAAAACATCAAATACGTGCTGATATTCAACAGATAAAGAAACCAGACTATTTATTGGCGCAGTTTTCCATATTATCTCTCACTAACCACTTATCTCTCCCTCACTAAGGATATTGGTTTGCTGGTTGAAGGGGACGATGGGCACAATGACGGCTTGAGCCTTGATGGTTCCCAGGTAGGTCTGAGACAACATTCCCACGGTCTGGCAGCCTCCATTCTTGGTGAAGATGAGCGCATCGCGGCCCAGGCGCATGGAGCCAGACTTGAAACCGTTCCCGTATATGCCAACGGCCTGCATGCTGGCCTTGGCCGAGCCCTTGCTGGTAAAACCGAAGCTGGACAGAAAGGTGAGGATGTCGACAGAAGCCGGTCGTGTGTTTTGTGCGATTACATTCGGGAATCGTCGATGAGCCAATCTTGATTTGCTTTATAAAATGCCGAGAACACATGAGGGTCACTGTTTGCTGGGCCTGGATGTGCTGACTTCAACATGCTCATGTCCAGCAGCCGAACATGTTTATAGAGCAGAGAGGCAAAAGTGTTTGGCATCTGTTCAAGAAAATCACTAAAATTAATTAAGCCTCCCACTAACACTAACGCTGGATCAATCTATCCTGTTATTTCTTCGTGTGTGTAGTTACGTGGCTCTTTGTGTTGGGTGTTTGAACCCAATATACATCATAATATAGTACCTGAGGCCTGTGGGAGGCGTATGGTACAGTGGTTCTCAAATTTGAGTACTGACCCACAGTTCACCTCATTGATTGTTTTTTTTTTTTCATTGGTTGTTTTCCACATTCATTGTTAATGACCGCCGAACGTTGCGGATGGAATTGTGATGTTTCTGCAGCCTCGGAAGGTGAAGCACATCGGAAAAAACCAGAAGCAAGGAGGGCGCATGGTCCAATAGGCTGAGTGAGTCCCCCTTTGACAACTAGACGTACGTAGATGCAGCCGCACGCGCTGGGGGCTTCGCCGCACGCGCGGCGTGGCTGCGCGTTTGCCTTACCTGAGCATCTTGTGCAGCTTGTTGGGGGTCATGCCGCTGCCGTTGTCAGTAAACATTAGACAGGGCTGACTGGCTTCGTCTGCGGCGTCCACCCAGATCTGCTTGGCAGACACTCCAGGATCTGATGCATTGTCTGAAGAGGAAACCACAAATAGGGCATATAGGCCTGGATACATACTCTCTCTCTCTATATATATATATATTTAAGCA
>CAAKHG010049934.1:0-10825 GCA_901007715.1 Dactylopterus volitans | reverse complement strand
AGACTAAAGGCTCATGAATAGATGATCCTCGCTGGGAGTCTTTCTCATGCGTGCGATTGCGTAACCTCATGTGAAGCGGCGTGCTTCCTCCACACACACACACACACACACACGCACACACGCACACACACACACTCACGTACCGGTGCAGGAGTATTCGTCCACCCTGATGAAGCCTGGCATGCAGTCGCAGCGGTGGCTGCCGGGCAGGTTGACGCACGCCGTGTTGGACTGGCAGTAATGCATCTGGGTCGCACACTCATCAATATCTGAGAACAAAGCAGAGCAGATAGCGGCGGGTGAGCAACTCGTGGAGGCTCCTCCCGCGGGGCGCGGCGGCAACGCGCAAGAGCGGCTCTTCGGGCGCGTGGCTGAAGGACAGAATAGGAACTTAATTGCCAAACAACAGAGAGAAAGATACACAAACAGCCGGCGAGGAAACTGCCCCTCAATTTTTAGTCCCGGCAAACTTTTTTTTTGAAGAGATGTCTGCATGCGCGTGGGAATCAGCAAGGGGGGGCGCCTCGTTTTTTAATGCCGGTGCAACTCCCTGCATTTTGTAAACAGCATAAATACAACATTAAGAAGCCGCCGCGCGTTCAGCGCCGCATATAATGCAACAGCCGCGCAATCAGTTCTCCCTTCAGGAGGAGTTTTTAATGTTGCATTTTTATCGGATCTCTTTGAGAGGGGTGCTGGCATATTTGAATTATTGTTATTGGGACTGTGATTTGTTACTCATATGCATTGGGGTGACCAAAAATTTTGGGGACACCTCTCAAATTACAGTCCCGATAACAATCGTTCAAACATGTCGACACCTCTCTCACACACATTCAATCACAATTCAAGATAAAACTCCTCCTAGAGGGAGAACTGATTGCAGGGCTGTTGTATTATACTCTATGGTGGACACGCGGTGGTCGTAATGTTATGGCTGATTGGCGTAAGATGGACGCGCACGCACCGCAAAATTGATGAATACTGTGTTATACAAGAAACAAAAATAAAATGCAAAAAATAAAGAAAATTTCCCACAAGAAATTAAAAAAAAAAAGTTAAAAAAAAAATCACACAGTAAATGAGCGAAGGAAAATTCATTGCAGGGCTGTTGCATTAAATTCTAAGATGAACATGCAGTGGTTTTATGGCTCATCGGTGGATTTCCCCCCCCCCCCCCAAAAAAAAATAACATCTGGACATATCATCACAAACAACAAATTCTGATTCTATTTGATATATTTAAAAAAAGGGAAGTTGGGACTTGACAGCAGTTGCTCTTTTTTGGGGGTTTTTTGCACGTGTTACACTTTTTTTCTTGTGTTGCATGTGGACCTCGGGCGGGAGCGGCCGCCGATCCTAGAGCCAACGACAAGAAAAGACGACGCGAGATGTTCGAGAGCCACCCGACGGCGGCGCTCCCGACATCCTCCTCAAGCTAACATCATGATGCATTGCAGCCGCCCTCCATATAATCCCCCTGTTCCTAATGTAGCTTGAAAGACATTGTACGAGCTTTAAAACACAGAGTTGGGGGAGACATTAGCTGGGCCGGATGACTGCTGATGAAATGAGATCAGAAACACACCAGGGATGTTTTATGCAGGAGGGTCTAAATTTGCGTGCGTGTGTGTGCGCAGCGTATTTATGCGGATGCCAACTGCGGAGAACCAGTTTCCTGAGGCAAAGAAGGCCTTTCCACCACTTAGGGGACTATGGATGCTACACTTAAGGGGAAAGAGGGAGCGAGGAGAGCGTTTCCACATCCTTGTATCCTTGTATAAATACATTACAGCTCTGAGCTCTGCAGCACACACACACACACACACACACACACACACACACACACACACACACACACACACCCCTCCACCCCCCCGCCACCCTACAACAGAATGAATTTGTATGAAGTATGTAATTGACTTACATGCATACGCCCAGAGGTTTTCTTTTTACCCCCCCTTCTTCTCAGCAATTTTCATCCTTGGAGGATGTACAAGTGGGAGTGTTAAATTACACAATCAAAGGGAGACGGATCGCGAAGGCTGGACGGCCTTTGGTGTTAAAAAAAAAAATAAAAAAAAAAAAAATTATAAAATAAAGCATTGATCTGCGACATCAAATGCGCGCCGACTTTTCTGTTTTCCGCTTCGAAGCCGCGAGGAAAAACGGCAGCTGCATCCGGGTTTGCCGTGCCGAGCCACTCGCTCACGCGCTCTCCGCCGGCCAGAGGCGCCAAAAGCATTGTTCAAGGCTGATGATGATGATGGTGATGGTGGTGGTGATGATGATGATGCAGACGCGCAGCCTCAATAATTCAGAGACGACGAGAGCCGCCCGCTCGGGTCGGCTTTCGCTTATAAAGTGGGAAGCAGGATGAGGCTTCCCAGTGTCTGTGTGTGTGTGTGTGTGTGTGTGTGTGTGTGTGTGTGTGTGTGTGTGTGCGTGCGTGGGCGTGTGTGTGTGTGCCTCCGCAGCCTCCTCTGGGAGCAGGTGAGGTCTGCTGACAGAACTGGAACTGTCATTTCACACAGGGGGAATTCATTTCACTGGATTTGCCCGTGTGTGTGTATGAGTGTGTGTGTGCGCACGCATGTGTGTGTGTGTGTGTGTGTGGGTCGGCTTCTTCCTCCCTTCTCCTCCTCAGCCTCCCGCCTGGATCCACCGCCGCCGCCGCCGCCGCCACCCCAGCCCCTCCTGAGCAGCTCACTTTCTTCATCTCTGCTGCTTTATTCATGCTGTGATGTAGGTCAGGGCTGGGGAGGGTACAGCTAAAAATAAGGCAGGATAGGACTCTCGTGTGTGTGTGTGTGTGTGTGGGTGTGTGTGTGTGTGTGTGTGTGTGAGAGAGAGGCGCTGAGGTGATACCTGGATGTAAAGAGGCCTGTGCGCGTGTGTGTGTGTGTTTGTACCATGCATAACCTGGACAACACGCCTCCACTTGCTCCCGTTGTACAAAGATGAACCCAAAAATACAGCCCGGATGCAACCTTCCGCCATCTTCCGCGGCGTCGCTGCCGCACGTGTCACCAGGGGGCGGGGCTTCGAGGTCCCGCCCCAACTCAATCATCCACACAAAAAAAACCCCAGCAACTACCAGCTAAAGTTACACAAATTAACACTCCAACATATTCGACATATTAGCATATGTAATCATTTATTTATTTATTTTTTGAGTGTATCCAAAATCCCGGCAACTCGAATGGCGGAGGCGGAGCTTATTCGCCACACTTCACCGCCAGCAGGGGATTGGAGATTTTTTTTTTTTTTAGCCGCCACGATGCCCGATCTGTTTGCGCGGTCTCGTTATGAAGATATTATTATATTTCTATATCTGCGTGGGCGACGTAAAGGCACAAGATGCCAGTTTGCGTCGAGTAAACCATTAAATTTCGAGATGAAGACTCGAGTTTAAGGCGAACTCGGTGAGGTTGAGCTGAAGGGGCGAGTAAGCCCGGCTAGGGTTAGCGCTAATTTGAGTATTCGTGTATTTTTATTTTTTTTTTAATGGATTTTCACACACATTATGAATATCAGACTGCAGAAAAGCAACATGTTCTTTCAGGTATTCTCGACCCCCTCCGTCCCCCCAACTCTTTTTGTTTACTTTCACATCGCGAGCCACAGCGACCTGTAACTTCATATCCGACTTACAAATAATTTAAAACCAAAGTTTGCGCATGAATATGCACGAGTCGAGATGACAAATATGCCGTCTGACAGTTTTGTTTTTTTAAAAACAGTCTGACCAGCGCTCCCGTCCCCAATGTCACCTCCTCTCCCCCGTTTATGAATTCCGTCACTCCATCTCAGCAGATGTCTCTCACACACACACAAAAGCACACACACACACACACACACACACGCGCACTCATAAACACAGCAATCAGCTTTGCCCTCGTCTCCGACTTCCCCCTCTCGCGATTTATGTCTGTCTGAATTTTTTCGCGAAAACAGGAGTTAATCTCAGCTGGCAATTACACACAGTGATAATTGAGGACGGCAGAGCGCAGAATGTTGCTGAAGTCGTGCGCACGCACACACACACACACACACACACAGAAATATTACATTTATTTCCTCCAAAACACTCGGCGTAAACAGCTAATCAGCATGTTGCTCATTTGACTTCACTGACACACAATGAATAACCGCGACGGCTCCAATAATAGCAGGCAGCGGTCCTTCGCCGCAAAATTTTTGGAACGAAATTAAAATATATGAAATTAGAACATCAAACGGCACGGCGGGGGAAATGACTGCAAATTATTGCGAGCTGAATCAAATTGTGTTTTGTTTTGGGGTTGTTTTTTTTTTTTTTTGGGTTGTCACAACATTTAATTTGAGCAGGAATGAAGAAGTAATGTGATTAATTCATACAGCCATAACATTATGACCCCCGCATGCTCACCATAGAGTATAATGCAACAGCCCTGCAATCAGTTCTCCCTTCAGGAAGAGTTTTATGTTGAATAACGATTGAATGTGTGTGAAAGAGGTGTTGACATGTTTGAATGCTTGTTATTGGGACTGTAGTTTGTGACGCTGTTGGACTGTACTGGGTCACACTGAGAGGCGTCCCTAATATTTTGGTCACCCTGATGCATATGAGTGGGACGACCAAAATGTTCGGGGCACCTCTAAAGACCCTTGAAGACCTTCAAGGGCTCCGGGAAGACCCTGAAGGGGTATGATAAAACATCTTCCAGCGGCCTTTGAGGGTCCTCGAGTCTTTTGAGTCATTTTGCCACTCCAATGCATATGAGGGGGGGTGACCAAAATATTAGGTACACTTCTCAAGACCCCTGAAAACCCTCTAGGATCCGTCCTTTGGGATCTTCCAGGGGTCCCTGAGGGTATTCCGGGAGTCTTTTGAGAAGTGTCCCTCATATGTTGGTCATCCCACTCGTTAGGGTGACCAAAATATTAGGGACATCTCTCGGTTTAACTCAGTACAGTTCAACAGCGTCACAAATTACAGTCCCAATAACGATCATCCAAAGATTATCGCAGGGCTGCTGCATTATATTCTAGGATAAACATGCAGTGGTCATAATGTTACGGCTGATTGGCGCATATTCCAAATGAAAGTGACATTTTGTGACCTGTGCTTTAGCTTTTTCGGCAAATGCGTCCACCCGCTGGCTTAATTCGACTCCTAAACGCCATAACGCCTGAAGTTTACAGAAGAAGAGGAGACGGGAAACGGGAACAGATGCTTGATGAGCTTCCAGCCTTCCTGTTGACTGATTTCACATTCATCCCGGCTAACACTGCTCCCCCACGGGAATCATGCGCGTTCCTCTGGCGCAAATACAGCGGATTCCCAACCCCTCATCGAGGTTTGCGACGCCCTTACGACACATGGATGCCCCTTTGATTTCGTGATATCAGTCTCAGGTATCGGATTTGGGCCGGCTCTTGGCACCGGATCACTCAACTTTACGAAACTTAACTTTCACCCCCCCCCTCTCTCCCCGTTTTTCTTCAGGTGATAGGCAGCCCGGAGAGCTTAATTCACTCACGTAACGCAGTGAAGAGAGGATAAAGGAGGAAAATGAAGAGAGGAAAAGTTGCTCCCGTGCTTTAATGTGGGCTGAAGCCGCGGCGCGGGTTTCCATGACGAGGCGCTCATCTCCATGGCGAAGGCACGCCGAGGCCTCGCAAAGCTAAGCCAAACGGCGAGGGAGTTTTATCCATTCCAAGCCGCAAACAGTCACACACACACACACACACACACACACACACACACTCACTGACAAAACAAGAATCAACATGCAGCGCCAGGCTCCAGCCCGGCGATGCCGAGCGTCCCCGCTCGCAGCCGGAGGAGAGAAAAAAGAACTACTGATGCATTTAATTACAGGTCTTTTAGAGAGCAGCGGCTCTTATCTCCGGCCTCGTCCTTCTTGAGGACGCGCGCAGAGCAGAAGTGCGCTGCTTGACTAGATTAGAGCCGGCGAGGAAACATGCTGTTTGCATTGTCTGGCGGAGAGCGGCTCCCGGGGCAGGATAACCCGAATACCGGAGCGGTTCTCTGTCGGGTGGGGGTTGGGAAGAGGGTGGGAGGAGGAGGGGCGAACGGTGCGAGGCGGGTCGGTTTAATCTACCTGTCAGTCTGCGGCGGCGGCGAGCTGCTGCCACTCACCCGCACAGTCCTTCAGACAGGCAGTCTGAAGGCGGAGACGGGGACAGATCGGCGCGCCGAGCTGGCAGCCGCCGCGAGTGCGCGTTCGCATAGGAGCGTTTACTGTAAAAAGCGAAGAAGAAGAAGAAGAAAAGGCGGCAGCTCACCCCGGGCAAATCCGCATATCAGAGAGAGAGAGAGAGGGAGAGAGAGGCAGCTTTGTGTGCCGCGAAACCGAGGCCTTCGTGCCACCTGAAATATCTGGGATTTGTTTTGAACCAACTGGACCGAGTTGGGCTGCTGTTTCAACGGCATGAGCCACTTTTGCCGCAAACAATTCCAAGATCTTTAATCTCCAGGTGTTTATTCACCCGAGTGAGAAGGATCCCCGGTGATCTGCGCGGTTTTGCTCAGGCAAATTTTACTCAAATCAGGCTGATGACGTACGGGAGGAGCGGGAAAAGGAGCTGCACTACACCTCTGGTCCAGCAGGTGGCGGTAAAGAAAGGAGGAGGAGGCAGCTGGAGGCCAAACGAGCACGATGACGCCGTGACGGTCGAAACACGGACGAGGGGAAGCTAATAAGCAAGCTAGCAGCCTCATATTGGCTTAAACATGGCCCGGTGAACGGACGCAGGTGTGGCTCAGCCAATCACAGCGTCCTTCAGCACACGGCCCCGCCCCTCAAGAATTCCGGGGAATCTAAAAAAGTCCCACCCGCTCCAGGGAAATTTGGGCGTTGAGGGAACGGTTTTTTTCTCAGGTAATCCAAGTGGAAACACGCCGAGATTTTCCAAAATTCCGGGTGAATGACTGACGTCCCTGTGGCGGGAAAGGGGCTGATGCCCCTCCCCACCCCGCCACCGTCGTCGGCAGTACAAAGGCGGCTTTACGGAGGCTAAAATAGTTGTGCTCCGTCTTATTCTGTTTGCCGGAGTTTGACTTGTGTCCAAAATTAACGCATAAACACTAACCGGCAGCCCCGACCAGGAATCATCAATCAAACTGCTAATCCTGCCTCGTAATTCCGCCCTGCGACTTTGATAGAGGTGACCGGGGATGGAAGGTTCACAGATGTCCGGATCCTTTGGGAAAGTAAATGGAAATCCGGTCAACCGATCGACTTTCCGGCTGTCACGGAAATTCTACTCCCTGATATCAAACTTAATAATTCAGGGTGCTGGCATATATTGAAAAGAAAGGTCAGGAATTTCTCAGGTACTGTCCACATTCCGGCATCGCCAAGGTTATGTTGGTATCGACGTCGCCGAGGCCAGAGAGCACCAGGCAGGCGGTGCGCGGCGTCTCCCCGGGATTCAGACAGGAGGTCACCCCGGCTGCGTGGCATGAAATCCTGCAACACGGATTTGAGTTGGGATGGCGACATTCAAATACTTCTGCAGGCTGGAGGGGCGTCTTTCATTGGTCAAGTTTGCCATGAGAGCCTTTTTTTTTTTCAGCGGTGGGGGGAAAATAACGACCTGCACAGGTGGTACCATTCAGAAATGGGTGTCAGCACTGACCTGGGTGTCTAATTCATCGTCTCCGAGTCTTCAATAAATGCCTCATGCAGTCGCCCGGGTCTCGTCGGCTGGGACAGATTCCCTCACGTTTTAATTCCCTCTACAGTTCCTTCCTCCCACAGTCGCAGCGGACGCGCTCGGACGCGCTCGGACACGACGTAGATGGAAACAGACCGTAGATACTCAGCTCAAAACACGCAATAAGTAAGGGACAAGCAACACCAAGGCAGAACGTTAGTCAATTAGCTTGAAGGCGCAATGTGCTGGGCGGTTGCTTCCGAGAGGTGCAGGCGGGCTTATATACCAACTATTAACAGTAGAAACTAAGGGTGTCAATATCTACATGTGTACACGAGTACGCGGAAAGTAAATCATAACTGCTTAGAAAAAAAAACAATAACCGTGCACACGACACGTGGTTTTTTTCTCCTCGTCCTCGTTCATTTCTCACCAACAATAAAGTATTAAGGGGTGTAAATGCTGCCTGAAAGCTAAAGATGATAATATTAACTTAACAATAAATGTTCTCAGGGGTGCAGTTATCCTCACACGTGATAGATACACGGGGCACGTTACGCTGCACAAACGGTATCGCGTATCACGTGACTTTAACTTGACAGTGGAGGCGAAGGCGGTCAGTAAGAAGCGGAGCAACGGGTGGCAGGTTATTTTTTTGCAAAAAACATGGAGCTACAGTTCAGTGGACACTTTGTCAGACCAAGTTAAGGAAAGCACCTGCCATGGAGACACCCGGACAAGCTGCAGGCAGAGACTGCTGCTGACAACGCTGCTAGCGGTTCACAGCCTAGCATAAAAAAAACTACGCAGCGAACAAACGCTACAATGAGCCGAGTGAAGCTATCAACAACTTAACAGCTGAAACGGGGGCCCTAGACATGCAGCCCGCGTCAATTGTTGAAGACGACGTATTTTTAAAGCTAATGAAACATCTCGAGCCAGGCTAGGAAGTTCCCTGCAGAGCGACAGTTAGCTCGAGGCTGTCAAAGCTCTACCAAGACTTACTTACTCAGGAGAACGATATGTGCACTCTTAGCGCTTTGATCAATAAACGTTCGTCTGTTAACTACTTGAACGGCTTTGAATTAATGGGAACGAGGTCTATAAACGGAGAGACGGAGCCCTCTATTGGTTACACAGCGCAACTGCGGTCAAAATTCATAAACAACGTGTACACGCTATTTTACAGCCCCGTGTACACGTGTAGAAATTTCTGTAAACTTTGACACCCCTAGTAGAATCATTTGCAAATTTGCGGTGAAACAAACACACACACAAAACAAAACAAAACAACAACAACAAAAAAACGTTCGTGAAGCCAAGACCTGACCGTTGTCATGACAATGACCGATTCCGGTCCTATTACAGCCAAGCCAGTACACGAGATGGGTCTAGATTCCGGCGGAGTGAGGTGAGGGGAAGGTTACAAAGTATTAAAATGAAGCCGGGTTTCAGGTCATGCTGCTCGAGCGGTTGGCCTCGGTTTATATCTGGATGGTGATTACGTCCTTTTACTCAGTTTCCCCCTTCGTCGGCCGACTGCATCCCATCCTCGCGTGAGACGTTTTTGAATTGCCCAAATGAATTGAGAGAGATGTTAAAGTTATCCATCGGTGGGTTTTCTTTACGTCGCTCGGCTGATTGCAAAGCTTCGACAGCTGTGTACATTAGTTACATGCTGGTCCCAGATTAATTTACACTGTTACAATGCAAAATTGCCAGCCAATAAGAAAAGAATATTACCCTGACCATGGTATAAATGAATTTACATAATGGGGGAAAAAAAACATATTCTTCCTATTACCATTTTAAAAGAATCTTAACTACATTTTGTAGAAGCTGAGAGGCAGAAACGCTGACGGGAGAACCCAGAGGCAGCAGCCGGCAGTTTGGCTGAGTCATGTTTTGTCAGTAATCATGTCCACGGGACGTGAGGAGACACTCCGCTCGGCTCAGAGCTGAAACCCTGTGCTTTGACATTGCGTCCAATCCTCTGTTTATCTGGACCGGGTGATGTCGGCAGATTAGGTGACCTCACACAGCACGGGTTCCCCCGCGGGCGCCTGAGCTCCCCGAGATGTACGATCTCAGCGCCAATGGCCTCTATGTAAAAATACTGGATAAACGGGTCAGAGTTAAAGACCGCGTTTAGTGCAACAGAGCAAAAGACACGGCCTAATCTGCTTCAGTTCCATCACCCACCATAACACCATGACCACTGACAGGTGAAGTGAAAAGCACTGATTATCTGGTTACCATGGCGCCTATCAGTGGGTAGGATATATTAGGCAGCGAGTGAACATTTTGTCCTCAAAGGTGAAGTTAGAAGATGAAAAAAAAAGTGTGATGATTTGAGCCCCTTTGTCACATTGTGATGTCTAGATGACCGGGTCAGAACATCTCCAGAACTGCAGCTCTTGTTTGGTGTTCCTGGTCTGCAGTGGTCAGCTATCAAATGTGGTCCAAGGAAGGGAAAGAGGTGAACCGGCGACAGGGTCATGGAGGCCAAGGCTCACTGATGCAGGTGGGGAGTGAAGGCTGGCCCGTGTGGTCCGATCCAACAGACCAGCTACTGGAGCTCAGACTGCTGAAACAGTTGCTGCTGGTTCTGATAGAAAGGAGTCAGAACACACAGTCATGGTGGTTTGTTGTGTGTGGGACCAGTCAGGGTGCCCATGCTGACCCCTGCCCACTGCTGGAAGCACCAACAATGGACACGGGAGCACCAGAACTGGACCACGGAGCAAAGGAAGGGGGTGGCCTGGTCTGATGGATCAGGTTCTCTTTTCCATCACGTGACTGGCTGGGTGTGGGTGCGTCACTTATCTGGGGAACACATGGCACCAGGATGCACTATGGGAAGAAGGCGAGCCGGCTGAGGCAGTGTGATGCTTTGGGCAATGTTCTGCTGGGGAACCTTGGGTCCTGCCATCCATGTGGATGTTCCTCTGACACGTAGCAGCTACCTAAGCATTGTTGCAGGCCATGTCCCCCCTTCCATGGAAACAGTATTCCCTGATGGCAGCGGCCTCTTCCAGCAGGATAATGCTCCCTGCCACAAAGCAACAACGGCTCAGGAATGTTTGAGGAACACAACAACCAGTTCAAGGTGCTGACTCGGCCTCCAGGTTCCCCAGATCTCGATCCGATCCGGCAT
>CAAKHG010049931.1:0-15150 GCA_901007715.1 Dactylopterus volitans | reverse complement strand
TGATAATGAGCAGACTCCCCTAGAAACACCTGCAGGACCAGAACACTTTTATGAACAGGCCTGAATATTGTTGCGACTGTTTCACCCACAAGCTTCATTCCTTACTTCCTGATTCACAACAAGACACCACAGACGAGTTTTAGAATGTTGTTATTCTTTATTTTGTCTTTATGGCGCCATAACTTATCCATATATTTCAGTGAATGACTGCAGCACGAATCTTCTGATCCTGGAAACACTGATGTGTGCAGCTTGATGGCTGATGTTCTACAGGTGTTGGTGGAGGGTGCAAAGGTCACCGGCTGAGATGAGTGGTGATTGGTCAGCTCCCCTCGTGGCTGGGAGGTGATTGGCTGCTGATCCTTGATGTCCTGCCTTGTGTCAGTTAGTCAATGTGCCAAGCTGAGTCACCCTGGTGTGTGTGTGTGTGTGTGTGTGTGTGTGTGTGTGTGTGTTAGAGAGAGGGGGTGTATGCATATCTAACATGAAGAGGGTGCTAATGTGATCGTGGTGGAACTAGTTTAAAGTTTATGTCCGAATCCATTCATGTTTTGTGTGTGTAAAACAAAGTACAATATGTGCTTATACATATGCATATATAACCATTTTCAGTTGTTGACAAATAGAGCGGATGCACGAATGCCAGAAACTGCAGTTCCTTGATTGGCCACTTGAGGCTGGTTCCAAAAGTGAGTCAAATTTCCAATTGATGGCTATTACTCTGCTCACCATTTGAAATTACAGGAATGCTTAAAGTGTTGCATCATTAAGGGTGTGGCCCCTTTGAGAGGGATTTCTGGTCTTCTCTTTGGACATTATACAGATGTTAGTTGAGAGGAGATGTAAAGCTAAATGTCTATAACTGAGATTTCCTGTGAAAGCGAGTGCATCTCCCAGTCACTACTCAGTTTTGTACATATATATATATATATATATATATATATATATATATATATATATATATATATATATATATATATACAGCAGGTGCCTTTAGCCAAGCAGAGCTCAGCTAGATTAGTTTAGCGACATCATTTTGTTCTACCTTCAGGTTTTCACCATCTCAGTTTCTGGGGTGTCGCGCCCACTCGCTGAAACGTCTAAACATCGAGGAAAGCTTTATCTGCCACAGCTCCAGATTGTGTGTTCGGGATTTTACAGTTGACTGGTTCAGCAGTGACGCGGACTTGAATGGATATCCCTGTTCTCCATATTTGATATGGCGTGCCCACTTTTTATGTCCTATGCGGTGTCCTCTTTCACCAGGAATCGCATCACAGAATTCTCAAAATACCATTTCTGCCCAGTTGTTCTCTCACTCTCTTTTCTGATTGAATGGAATCAGTTACGTAAATATTTGCTCCTCGGATGCTGTATTTTATCCAGCGCATGTCCTACTTCCGCTGCTCCACAGCTGCGGAGTTGCTCCACTCTCAGGAGAAGTCATGAGGAAACTTCAGCAAAACTAATTTTTTCAGCAAAGTCCACATGACAGTCAGCAAAATCTCTTTTGTTTCATAATAACTGCTTCAGGGAAAACTGGAAATAACTTTGCAGTTGAGGTTACAGCAATGGATGGATGCAAACCCTGGATGCTGGTGCAGACGTTGGCATTGTTGCTTATTAATCTACTGCCACAGGAGATACTGCAAAGCCCAAATGGATGCATGCATCACAGGTGCAGTGCACAGTGGCGTGTTCTTGACAAACACCAGAGAATTAATAATGGTCAATATGCCATTAGAACAAAAGCAAACACCATAATATCAACAATTGAAACAATAGAAGGAATCGCTAACATACTGGACCAAAAACAAAAAAAAAACAAAAAAAAAAAACACGCTGTTGGAATTTTTATCGATCTTCAAAGCTTTTGATACGATCAATCACTCAATCCTACTAAACAAACTTCAACTTCATGACGGTCGGGGTGTTGCTGGGGAACGGTTAAAAAGCTTTTTAACCTGAAGGGTAAAATATTTTAAAATGGGACTGTATTCATCAAAATATCTTGGCATTTCTTGTGGTGTCCCCCAGGTGTCCGTTTTGGAACCAAAACTGTTCAATGTTTATATTAATGACATATTTGATGGGTCTCAACTGCTAAAACTTATACTCTTAGCAGATGGCGCCAACTTATTCTTTAGTTGTAATAATGATAATGGACTTGTAAACACGGTAAATGAGGAATTAAATCAACTAAAGAAGTGGATGGACAATAATAAATGGTTGTTAATTTAAATAACACGAAGGCAATGATGTTTTGAAATTCTAAAACCAAAATGCACTCCGTACGTTATACTGCTCCTTGGTACTCACATACTTCACATATTCTGTTGAAGTGTGGGGAAACAATTACCAATGCACAATTAATCCATTAGTCACGTTCCACAAACGAGCAGGGCGGATCATTCACAAGGCTGGATTTCTAGAACACACATATAATCTGTTTGTTCAATCCATGACCTTGTAAAATATTATACATCAATCATGTTATTCAAAACATTCAATAAATGCCTATCTAGTAATACACAAAATATTCTAAATATTCTAAAGCCTTTTAAGACGGAAAGAATTTATGGAGACCCTCATGCAGGCAGCCAGATGTTTTCCGTGCAGGTGATTCAATACTCATCTGTATGAAGGTGTAAACATCAAATGTCAACTACTACTACTCTTGCTAATGAGCAGTCAAATCAACCTTAACCGTACTAAGTGAAAGGGTGACAGCCGCTCAACACGTCTGAAATGGTTAGCCTGTTTGCGAACACCGCTAACAGCGCCAGTTAACCATTAACGCACATATTGAGCTTCCAGCCACGTTCATACGGAGACGGGCTACATGAGGAGTTCAGCTTTGTTAGGACCCATTTGGACTTGTTTGCCCGCATATTTGTACCCGGAGGTCTTCATGATAACATTACCTACCATCGTCTCTGGATCCCTTCAGCAAGTAAGTAATGATGTATACCAGAATCCTACTCGACTGGAATTATAACTATAAGTTAAATTCTTAGACAACTCCATTATTCTGTGTTTATGAGCAAGGGCGAACCGGTAGTGCCAAAAGCATAATGTGGTGGGTGATAATTTATGCGTGGCCATCAGCCACGAATAAATTGATATATGGGAAACACTGAGGTGTTAAGTCTCCAAACATGAGTCTGAATGATGAAGGCATTAGACAATAAAGTTCAAGCAATGTTTTCAGAATTATCCAAGTTTGGGATTGAAAATGAGCAAACTTTAAATTAGGGCTGCACAATTAATCAGATTCCAATCACAAGCACGATTTCATCAACATGATGAACCTGCTCCGCTGCGAGGCCGATCAAGCGCTCCCCGAAACCACTGTCTGACCACGCGCCTGCATGAGCCAATCGCAGCTGTTCCCTGCACGGCCTTGCCTGAGGTTCGCAGGATGCAGTCTGGACTCGTGATCCGACAAGGCGGTGGAAACGAAAATCAAATACCCGACTGTGGCACAGCAGAAGGCGAGGAGCTGGTCCCTCGAAGCGGATCATCATCTGGTTTCTGGAAATTTTAGCGGACTCAGTGCAAGTGATGTCAGCCAGTAGAAATGAGTATGCAAAGAGTGCTGGAGAGTTGCGTCTGTGCTCCAAAGCAACACAACTGGCTTTTTCGACCACCTGAAAACACGCCACAAAACACACTCATGCATGTATGATGGCCAACAAAAGTGGTGCGTCTGTTCCTACCTTGAACCGCCCGACGTCACCCCAAAAGTCCATAAAAGCGAGTCAGTACCACACATCGTTGTGACAGTCCAGCTCACAAAGACGCGCTGAAATCACCAATCTCACTCCATTTGGCCAAAGATGTGTGTCTGATAACCATTTGGTATAGTCACCATTTATTTAGGTGAATAAGGACCAATCTAATTTCGATGCAAAGTACATTCACAGGAATGTTGGCATGATGGATCACATGGACGCGAAAGCGGTATTATGTTTACGTGACAGTGCACCGAAGATATTTTTGTCGTGATAAACATTCGTGACCTCAATATTGATTTAAATAAGAGTGACAATCCTCTTGGCCATAATCAGGCAGCCCTGCTTTAAACCCATCATATCTTCTTTTGCGACCATGGATGAAGTGCATAAACAGACTTTTCTTTGCTACTGCAAGGAAACTAATGCAGACAGCACCGCCGCACGAAAAGGTCATGGGGATGAAATGAAAACTACCCGAATACAGCAGAGTCGTGTCGTGTTTAAATGAATTCACGTGATCTCGTTGTAACGAGTGCCGGTCGTTCGGGTCAGCTGACATGGTTGAGCTGATTCGCAGGTGAAAAGAAAACATCTAGGGATCCGTTAAAAGGTAGATTGTAGTTGGTTGAAAGGGTGTTGTCGCAGGCAGCCCGTGTGTTATTACCATCAGCGACGCCGTTGACTTTGCTTTCCTTTCTGACTGTACATTTCTAGGCGAGAACCACAGACTCTCGGCAGCTTTTCACTGAGGCTCTAACATGAATGGTTAATATGCCACCATGATACCATGTAGCATGTGATTCACCAGCAGTGACATGGAGGCTGCGTGATGGAAGCTGCGCCTTTGTTGTTTGGGGATGATTCCGTGGCGACGGAAAAGGGGGCGTGCGGATCCAGACTGCTCATGTTTCTTTAAACTCACTGTCAAAGTTGATTTCATACAAGGTGACGTATGTAAGATATGTCAGTATCAACTTTGAATTAATTAAAAGCTGGTTCGTTTGTGGTACATCATGCGAATACCACCGGTATTGGGCTTGCTCTTCCACGGAACTCTCTCACATAAGTCACATGACCACATTTGACTTAAAATCTTGAAGTGAAATGTGGCTGTGGAACAAACTTGTTAGACCAAACCTGCAAAAGCTCCTCCACTCAACATTCACCTCTCAACGTCACATGCGCTACTCTGATTGGCTGCCCTGAACCCTTGAGAGATTCCTACCAAAGGAATACAACTCTTGCTTTTCCCAAGTATGTTTAACAGTTATATTTTCCTCACTGACCTGGGTTACACGAACGCTGGCAGCGGTTGCGAACACGATTATTGATTGTTGGCGCCTCTTCTGCTGGAATGTGTTTAACCAAAAAAATGTTCCTCCAAACGTGCATCTTAGAACTCACATCGGGATGGGCTGGTTCCTTCAATAGTGCTCTTGGAAGTATGAAAGGGTTCTTCCGGGCAAAAAGCACCAATCGATTACCTTGAATGAAGTCTTGCCTCTCACGGCGAGGCCGGAGAGCCGAAGCAGCAGTAGATCAGTGTGTGTGTTCCTGGTCATGCTGTTATTGCTCAGTTAGTGGAAGCTCGGCTCCAGTCGGTGCTTCAGCTCTGCGCCTCCTGCTGAAGGGCGGTCTCCCGACTCTCTATGCCACCATGCTGTTGACCCTTGCGGAGGAAATTGCGGCATATGGCACTGATTTTTGCTCTTGCCGAGAGACCATTTCCCTCCTACGTCAAGTCGTGCTCGGCGTGCGGACCCCCGTGCTGGAGGACACGAGGTGGCGGAGACAGACGCCACCTTCTCAAACAAGTCACGGCCCTCTGTCCTCCCAGTACCCTTCCGCGCCTCCCCATGGAATTCCATCCAGGATCAAAACCATCACACGTTCAGACAGAGCGGGAGACGATGCATGTGTGTGTGTGCGTGCGTGCACGGTAACCTGTGTGTGTTTGGACCGAATCCACCGGTGCAGAACAGTCACCTCCCACTGACACCGGCCGCTAGACAGAAGCAGTTCCGGAAGGCGCTCATGAAGGAGGCGAGGAAACGAGCAGGACGGGAAAAAAAAAAAAAAGGGCTGAGGGAAAATAATTAAACGTTTATCTCCTGATTCATTTAATTAGCTCTCTGGCTCTTTACTAATCTTCTGCCTTTTTTGCTTAGCTTTGCCTCTTTAGTCCACTTTCAGTCTGCACTTGCCCTCCACAATGAAGGCGGTCCTTGTCATTATCCATGTCTCGCTACCGGCTCATCTTCTTTCATTTAGGGAGAGCGGAATCACACGGGGTGTTATTTGAACGGCATTTACATTACACTTTGATTTATAGAGCGTTTGTCCAGCACTCTTACATAGGATGCAAAAGTCCCCGGCACACAAGCATGCAAAAGCTGCAAGTAAATGCTGAAGAAGAGGAAGGCACGACGCCGTCTCTTGTGTGAGTTTAGTGCTCCATTTCCTGTCCTTGATTACACTCCCTTTACAACTTAATAATATTCATCAGAACGCACGCGCACGCGCCCACACACACACACACACACATTGGGAGCTCAAATAACAGCCCTAACTAATTACACCAGCCTTGGTTTTCATCTCAAGGTGAAACCGTATTTGTTGTGCCATGGATTTGTGGTATGCCCGCCTTTCAATCAGGACCTTTCAGTAGATTTGAGAGATCTTTGTTTGCCTTTTGGTGAACGCGTGGAATGACTCCAAGCTCGACGCTCCTTGGCTGCATTAGCGGCTATTTGCTGCTCTCGCCTCATTCAAAAGGTTTGTATGCTTTTATTTAAGTCGGAATTATCTTGAGGAGGTCATTAACACTGCTCTGTTGTCATTATAGTAAAGCTGATGCCAGCCTTGTGTTGCCAATCGCTCACTTGGGTGAAATTGACAATATCTATTAGGCGTTAACAGCCCTCTGCGGATGGCATTAGTATTGTCAGAGGACACGCAGAGATGGTAATTATTACCTTAGCAGCTCTGTAAATTTCATCCCATCTAGCCGAAAGTGCCATTTTTTTGGTGACAATTTCACCCTCAGTCATCCCAAAATGATAATTGCATTTGACTCTAACAAAGCATATTTGCTGACGATGCGTAGCAGATTATTGATTCTCTGCAGCAGAAAGC
Organism: Dactylopterus volitans; assembly: GCA_901007715.1. Lineage (NCBI taxonomy): Eukaryota > Metazoa > Chordata > Actinopteri > Syngnathiformes > Dactylopteridae > Dactylopterus > Dactylopterus volitans. The sequence goes on along the minus strand of CAAKHG010049931.1, from coordinate 8,278 downwards.
ATGCAGTTGTCCTGCTTGAGCCACTGTGGCTGCGGGTGGGAGCTGCACGCAACTTAAAAAAAACACTTTCAAGCCTCCTCATTGTTCTGACTGAAGTTGTTAAGTCTTTTTTCTGGTTGCTTTTTTCAATTTTTTGGCTCTGGGTGTGGAGGGGTGCTGAACCAATATTGGCAGACACACACACACACACACACACACAGCTGATCTGCAGTGGTCAGTGCCTATCAAAAGTGCTCTGAAGATGGAAAAACGGTGAACCGGCGACAGGGTCATGGACGGCCAAGGTTCACTGATGCACATGAGGAACGAAGGCCGGCCTGTGTGGTCCGATCCAACAGATGAGCTACTGTTGCTCAAAAAGTTGCTGAAAAAGTTGATGCTGGTTGTGATAGCGAGGTGTCAGGATACGTATTGCATTGCAGGTTTGAGCCAACAACGGACACATGAGCGTTAGAATAGGACCACGGAGCAACGGAAGAAGGTGGTCTGGCCTGATGAATCACGCTCTCTTTTACATCACGTGGATGGCCGGGTGGCCTGCCTGGGGAACACATGACACCAGGATGCTCTTTGGGAACAAGGCAAGCTGGCGGAGGCAGTGTGACGCTCTGGGCAATGTTGTGCTGGGAAATCTTGGTCCCTGCTGTTTATGTGGATGTTACTATGACATGTACCACCTACCTCAGCTCTATTGCAGGCTACGTACAGCCTTTAGGGTTGCGGTTGAGGTCAGGGGAGGATGGGGGCCACACCTTTTCTTGGAAACCAGTATTCCCTGATGGCGGCGGCCTCTTTCATCAGGATAATGCCACAAACCAAAACTGGTTCATGAATCGTTTGAGGAACACAACAGCCAGTTCAAGGTTTTGACTTGGTCTCCAGATCAATTGTCCAGATCTCAATCCAATGTGGGATGTGCTGGACAAACAAGTCTGATCTATAGAGGACCCACCTCGCAAGTGACAGGATTAAAAGGATCTCTACTGTATTGCAGAACAAATACAACTATCCTTCCGTTTAAAAAGCATAGCTTGGTAAATGAATGCATGAACACGCATGAAGACCACTATGCTACTATGAATGACAGGGCCAGCACACCCAGAAGCACAGCCTGGTTGCGGTTGAGGATTGAGGGAGGATGGGGGCCACACCGTGAGTTTGGCTACTATGGGCATAAAAGGAGAGAAACTGATGGTGTGGGCCCCATCCTACCTGACTTCAACCCTATTGAGAACCTCCGGAGCACCCTCAAGCAAAAGATCTATGAGGATGGGAGGCAGTTCGCATCAAAACAGCAGCTCCGGGAGGCTATTCTGACATCCTGCAAAGAAATTCAAGCAGAAACTCCCCAAAAACTCACGCATTCAATGGATGCAAGAACTGTGAAGGTGATATCAAAGAAGGGGTCCTATGTTAACATTTAATCTGGCCTGTAAAGATGTTTTTGATTGGGTGGGGGGCTGGGCTGTGAGTCGAGCGCGCCAAACACCAAGACAACTGTGAGCGTCAAACAGCGCATCTGGGTTGCCTCCATGTTGCTCTTGTGGAGTCTGTTCCAGACCAATCAGCACTGAGCTCCTCCCAGCAGCTCTCTTGGCTCCTTGGAAGTGCTGCACCTGCCCTGCAGTCAATATTTACTTCTCCCCTAAAACAAACGGCCCTGACAGAGGTCCTCCTACAGGGCGGCTCCTGCTGTCGGAACAAAAACAAAAGGAGCAAGCCGCTGTAAAACAGCCTGCAAGTTATTGCTGTGGAGAACCACAGTCATGTGATTCAGTCTGTGCTATTTCAAAAATATCGATATGAATGTGACATCAATTTTAGGAGTAGCGGCGACAGGAAAACCCTTTTTTGCAGGCTTGTACTTAACATTTGGTGACATCAGTCTTTACCAGCACGAATCAAAGGGCAGCCATCGGTGTAGAATTAATTGCAGACAAACTGGGTGATTAACATAAACAGTAATTACTGCCTCGGCTTGGGAGACTCCACCGCTGGAGAGATTTATGGGAACCTCTGTGACAACTTGGTTAATCAGCATCTATTTTGAACCATTAATGATTTAGTCATTTTTCAAGCAAAAAAAAAAAAAAAAACCCCAAATAATCACTACTTTCAGCTCTGCTGCACTGATTTTTTTTAATATATATCTGTAAACTGAGTGACTAAACAAAGCAAGTAATTTTCCGATGTTGTGGTATATTCCTTCTTCCTCATCATCACACACACGCGCGCACACATGAGTCTGGCTGCCCTCCACCTGACTCCAACGCGGCGTTAATGAACTTAACCATGAAACGCCTTCCTTAACTCTCGGCCTCACCGCTAATAAATCAAACTCGCACATATACAAGCCCGCAGACGCTCGCTCATGTCGCTCCTGCCTTTCACTTCCATAGACGCTCTCTCTGTCTCGCTTACTCCCTCTCTCCATGCGCACACGATTGCCCAGCAGGCTGATGGATAGTGAGCTGGCAGAGGCTGATTAGCTGGGAGTGAATGGGGCAGAATTACAACTCTGTCTGTGCCGCGATTGCATTGTTGCTTCAGCAGCAACCCGTGTTGAGTGCTGGAATGCCTGGATGTAGGAAGAGTAATCGATGCTCTCCATTTGTCTCTTTGTCTGTTATTTGTATTTCTTCTGTTTGCCTGTGTTATCGCGTCTCCTCCTTTGCTCTGCTCCTCCTGTTATCCTTTGTCCTCTTTGCGACTGTTTTCCCGGAGTGATGCTCGTAGCTCATCTGTCTGCAAAATATCTATTAAAATTATTCTGCTTCACATTTTTCCTGCCGCGCTTTTCCTTCTTACCTTGTCTTCTTACCTTGTCTACCTTTCATACCTTGGGTTGTCGTTTCCAACTCCCAGCATGCTTTACTGTATGTGACAACTTTCCGTATTTTTTTTCCTCACTTTAAACGGAAAGAAAAGTTTTTCTGTGTGAAATTACACATGGTGCTTTTAAACTAAGACAGACGAAATCCTACATGCCAGACTTTAGAGGTTTTTACACTGTCTTACACATTCAGACTGAATAAGTATCTGAATTTTCCCGTTGATAATGGTTTATAATCTTTGAAACATATCTTAGGTTGTGGGAGAGCATGGGGATAAATGCTGTATGCATGTGTGAGAGGGAATCACCTCTGTGGGCCTCCGGCCTTCATCCGAAACCATCCGTCCCCTTAAAGTTCAACATCTGTTTCATATTCAAAATATAAGAGAGAGGATGTGACTTTTAAGGTGCAACAACATGTTAACCGCTGTTTGTTGCAAACCTGGATGGTCAAACAGCACGAGAGAGATCAGCATCACACAAAGACAAATGGATGTGTGCACCTTTTGGGGAAAAAACAGTTTCCCAAGATTCTCTCAAAATGAAATTTTCCCGAAACCTCACTTTTTTGGCGCCACTCAATCCCAGCAACTGTACGTCTCTTCACTCATAACCCAGTCTCATTTATAAGGAGAAAAAAAAAAAAACAGGCTTGCCAAAGCCCTGTGCGTTCCTCGCATCGGCTTTCATCAGATTTACATCCAAATGACCGCTGATAATGGCGCCGGCGTTGCGGACCCAATTACGTGATGAGTTGGCAGCGCAACCTGACAAATAATGGGCAGCGGCTGGCGGTCCAGCGTGTTTCCGGTAGGTTGTCTCCGCGTTAAGAAACGTAAACGTGTCTCCGTAGTTTGGCTCCAGCAGAGTAATTTATTCCCACTCTGCCAGCTCAGAACCGTGGATTTAAAAGTTTCACTACTTACCCCGGCCTTCCCCATTTCTCACTCCAGAATGAAACTGTTATTATTCAAAAGAGAAATGGGAATTCATGCAGGCTTAGACACAGCCTTATAGATCCTCTCGCTGCCTCTTTTTTCTTTCCCTTCTTTTGTGTTCCAGCCCTCCCCTCCCACCCCCCACAGTATGCCACTTTTTGTGTTTTTATTATCGGTGTATCTTCATGGCATTTAATTAGTCTCAATACGCACATGCAAGAGACAGCAGCTGATGCCTCCCCTCCTCTAATTGGTTACTTTTAAAACCAACGGTCTCACAGCCTGTCGGTAAGCCCTCTTTTTTTTTTTTTTTTTGTCAGTCGAACCGTCAAGAGGAAGACCAAGAAAAAAAAAGAGGCAAAGTGAGGAAGTGAGTAAATCATTCATTACCAGGATATCTGCATCAACAGCAGGGGCATATATGATCCATGTAGTCCAGTTTTGGGGGGAAAAAAACTTCCCGTCTTTGACTGGGTAGGGGTCAGAGGTCAAGATCACTATTTAATACGTCGAGTCTAAGTAGGGGGAGGCATCAGCCCCCACCTGTTCCCAAAAGTCTCTAAACTCCAGGAGTTGACCAATCGTCGCATGTGAGTGTGCATCACCGTGCGCATTTTGTGACACACAATGTGACACTTCACAGTACATCAGTTCATATTAGTGTGTTAATCTGCCTGATGGGCTCTGACACCGGCTGCATACACACCTAATGTAGAGCGAATTCACAGGCACGTTACACGAGGTGTTGAAAATTTTCCTCTGGAAGTTTTGTAGTGTCAAACTTAAAATAATCCACTCTTTTTTATTGGCGAGAAAATCACACGCTTGATATGTTTTTCTCGTCATAAATGTGTAAATGTGACTGATTTTCAGTTCCTGTTTTATTCCGAAATCTGCTTTGACTCATGAGTTGAGACTCATGACTTTATTTAGTTTTCCCACCATTTCTCTGCCAAACCTATTTCCTGTCTGTTAATCCACTCCTGTGTACATATACTGCCCTGCTCCAGTTTCCTCTTGCCAGATTGGCCTTGGACTTGTGCCTCATACGCGCCATTTTCCTCGTATTTCCTCGTTGCCTGGTTTTTGCCGGTTATTTGGACTGTTGGACTTTATTCTGGATATTTGGATTTTTGGCTGCTTGCCCAGCTATGCACAGACTCTGCTTCTGTCAATAAACCCCAATTTATGGCACTTCCTTTGTGTTAGTGGTCTGATCCCTGCACATGAGTCATCTGCTTGTCTCCGATCGTCACCAATCTTCATGTCTGGTTCCACTCCCACTGGACTGCATTTGACTTACAATGTCATGCTGAGGGTGGTGTTGAGCTGCTCTGACACGGTTAGCACTTTATTTGAAAAATCAGAAGCAATAAGGTAGTTGCACTGCAGATTTGAACATTTTTTTCCCCCTTCCTGTTTAGTGGCCCTTTTAAGAGCTGCGGCCTTCCATGTGATAAACAGATACCTTTAATCGGCATGAAATCAACATTTTAATTGTCAAAATATGCTGCATTCCTCTGCGCTCTGCGTCACAGTAATCTGACTATTTTTGAGTTTTCAACTGTTTTGCGGTACAAACAATTTGAAGACATCATCGTGTGCAGTAGAAGTACTTTTTTTTTTTTTTTTTTAGTGTCCTTAGCTCCCTGGAATACCCTCAGGCTTCCCTTAGATGAAACACTTAGCTCTAAGAACTGGTACAAAAACATCTTGTAGGGCAAATGATGAACCAAGGCAATAATTTATAACCTGTTTTTTTCTAGTTGAGAAAAAAGAGAAATTGGAAGAAAGAGCACGAAAAAATGAAGATGTTGACAGAAATTCTCAGATGAAGGTGGAGATGGAATAAAGAAAAAGGCTGAGTGTTACATTTTCAGCTTTTTTTTCCCACTTTGACACGCACAGCTGTTCAAATTACAGAAGGAACATTACAGAAGGAACACACCCACGTTGATTTGATGTTCTTCTTGTGTCACGCAGACCTTTTTTTTTTTTTTTCATATGCCACATTCACCATTAAACATGACAGGTCATGAAAGTGTCACCATGGCTGTAAATGATGGCTCTGACTGCCGAGCGTCCTGCACTTAACGCACAGCCATACGTTAACTATTTAAATGGCTAGAAATTCGAAGGTGAGAAAGAGGTGAGCATGAATAATACAGACCTCCTCTTGTATCATCTGCTATCCACCCCGCCCCCTAAACTTGACTATATCTTCATGCTATCGTATATTCATGCGGAGAGGAATCTTGTTAGACCGAGGAGAGAAATGTACAATTCGGTAACTCATTACGAACGCTGGGTTGGCTGGACCGAATGCATTTAAGCTGCGTCACGTTTTCAGTCACATCGTTGGACGTTGCCAACGTCTGACGGGAGGTGAAACTTTGATTTGGATTCAAATGGATGTTGGTGACGCGTGCCCAATTTAAAGTGGTTGTGATTGTGGTCAGAGGCTGGACGGAAAGTTCCAAACATCTGGGCCTCTCATGCTGGGCGCCAAAGCTGGGAAACAAATGGTCAACAAACACCGGTGCCCTGCAGAGGCGAGTACTTTCAACAATCTCCCACCAAAAATCCTTTGGAAACCTTCTGCAGGAGTAAAGAGTGGCTGACGGTGTTACTTTAACCCTCGCTTCGCAAAACTAAAGGTCTCAACTACGGCTAGGCGTTTTCTGTGTTGCGGCGTGAAACGAGAGATCTGATAGGTCATTGACCCGCCAAGATAAAAAAAAAAAAAACTGTCGGCAGCGTGTTACTTCGAAACATCGGACCTGGCTTGCGTTTGTATGAAAGAAAAACTGCTGCGCTCAAACATAAAAAGCCAAAAAAAAAAACAGCCATTTGGCATCAGCCAATGAGAAAACTGGAGTTGAATTTCGCCAGCCAGAGGAAGCATGGCCCGGCTTTTTTTTTTTTTTTTTCGCTTCTTGTTTCATGGAGGAAGAGGCACAAGCGGCAGATGCGGCTACGTGCACATGCATTTGCCACGCCATTCAGCGCCTGCATGGTCCGCGCCGTCACACTCGGGGGGGCTTCAGGGTGAACATGTGGGTATTTGGAGTGCATCATACACAACTGCTCTTTGCATGAGGAATGAGGGCTTTCTGTGGAGCTAATGTAATTCTTCGGGTTATTACTGACCCATTACATGCTGCACATGTATTTAATATTCTATATATGTTGAACAAGAACAAGGCATGAGGGCTCCTCCTGTCGACCTTTTTAATTTCATTTTTCAGTTCTAATTTATGTGGATTTCTCTGTCTCTTTTACATACGTAGACCTTTGATGTGCTATATTGAGGTTAAAGGACACTGCAATTTAATTAAATGTTTCTTCTTTATTTGTGCGTGTTTCCTTCAAGTTGTTTCATGAAAAAAAAAAAAGAAAAACACGGGGTGGTATCAATATTTTTGCTGCAGGGCTTTTTCATCTGAAATGTGGCAATATGTAGCAAAAGTTTACTTTTACTACATATCAGGTTGTACGTACTTAAACAGGGATGGAAATCAAGTAAAATACGTAGTGAAAATGAAAGAGGTGAACGTTACTCATGCATTGATTTTAAAATCCATTCCTTACAAATAATTTATTTAGTCGTTTGGCTGAATTCATTACTCGGATGTGTTTTCAGATCCGGCTGCTGTGTTGCTATGGTAGCGGAGATAGAGAGGATGGAGAGATGCAGGCAAAGAAGCGGGGATGGAGATGGAGGTGAAGGTGGAGGTTCTGCTTGAGGAGAAGAAAGTATATAATGTCGAATTTGAACCACTCTGCTTCCGAGGAGTTTTCTTCTCATTTTCCCTCCCACACAGAAGGGACCTCGATGATTCACGGATGTTTAAAATTAGTCAGATTAATTTCCTGTATCACTGATATTCAAATACAGGCTGCAGGAGACGCGCCTGAGTGTTTCATTTCTCCCACTCTCTCCTACGGCTCTCTCGCATACACATGTCAAGCGCTGCCCCGCCCGTCCAGGAAACTTTGCTAGCCTTAAGCACACGTGTACGAACGACCGCATGCACCCACGCGCGCGCGCGCGCACACACACACACACACACACACCCACACCCACCCACCAGAAAACTGCGGCAAACTCTTAAAGCTCTTCAAGGTATATTTGCATAATTGGGGTGATTTTTTTTTTTTGAAAATGTTCAAAAAAACTTTATATATGATGTACATATTGACACATAACACTCTCCTGTTGCTTATACTACTACCGATACTTTATCTGGAGTGATAATAATAATAATAATAATTATTATTATTATTATTATTATTAGGAATTACTAGGAAATTATTCAAAATACAGTATTTCATTTCTTCTGCGCTCTGCGTCATTTCTTTTTCTTTTTTTCTTTTTTTAGAATACAGTATAATTTATGTCTTGTTTGCTCTTACATTGTGGCACCATCAAATTCTTCTCTCCGAACCACCTGTGGAAGTATAAATAACACCTTTTGTGTGCAGTTGCCTACTTTGAACAGATACT
>CAAKHG010049930.1:52528-65919 GCA_901007715.1 Dactylopterus volitans | reverse complement strand
AAAAAACAAAAAAACTCTATTCCTTAAATACACTCTCCACTGTATTGATCCTCTACATCGCCTGACCCAGTTTCTAAGCCTTTGTGAGTTGACCTGGTTCTCATAGATGTGAAACTTAAACACACACGCAAAACACACATTTTAATAGCACATTACACAGAATATTAAGCACATGAAAACATGCAGGTGTACATTAGCCATGGCTGTCATTTTTTTTTTTGTCTCTCAGGCCTCATAACACTGATTCGGCTGTGATGGAGTATACCATGAGAGCCTCCCACACTACATGCTGCTTGCATGCACAAAACATGTACTGATCAGATGCTCATTGAACAGTTTTGTTCCTTTGCGCCTTTGGCAAACCATCAACAAGCTGTGGGGTCTCTCTGAAACTTTAAGATCGTTGCTGTCTAAATGCTAACAGCCTATGCTCAAGGACGCTGGCACGTTAGCCGAATATGAGCCCGATCGTGATGTCACTGACAGTCTGAAACTCTTTCCAAGAGAAAAGAAACTATCCGCAACCGCCACATGTGATGAGCAACGATGACGAAACTTTTCTGAGACTCTCAAACTGGCGTGGGGGAGGCACATGACATTTAAGAGACGTTAAAGTCAGCTCCGACAGGAAGCTTTTCCATCTAGTCCAGCAGAGAGCTGCTTAAAGCATCCAGTGATCAGACACCCAGAAGCCTGAGGGAAGGTGGTGACTGGATCTCTGGAAGCCAGATGTGTGTTGAATAATATAGATTGCACTCCGGTGCCATAAAGTGTTTAAGCCTCATTTCTACATATTAAAGACTTGGGGGGATTCCAAACAGTCTGCCTCATCAAAAAGGCAGCAGTTTGAGATCAAACACACTCAGCACTGGTAAGCGGGGATAGACATCAGCATCCCAGACATCTCTGATACGTACCGTTAATGTTCGTCACAGAAATATAAACACATGAAACAGAAGAAGACACTAGAGCTATAACCTCTATTTTCTTATCCTCTATCCTGCCAAACTCAACTGCCTTTTCCGTTTGTTTTCATTTGCCTCTAATTTGTCACTGGATCAAAGGCGAACAAGGCTTGCAGTCCTCCCTTGGGAGCCTGGTGCCGGATTGGCAAGGAGGCTGGATCAAACGGGACACAGTGAGGGGGCTGTATGCACAATTTCCTCTCTGTCATACAACCAGTTAGGGATGAGGTAGGGCATAAGCAAGATGAGGGAGATGATGTAAATGAAGTGATAAGGCGCATAAAATGAAAACAAACGCTCCCGTTTCCCAGACTTTGAATCCAACAGAACAAGGGCAAAGAAACCCCAGCAAGAACATGTTGGGGCAAAAGAACAGAGGAGTCTAACTAAAACTAACTGTATGCTAACGTCTTACTTCCCGTCAGCAAACACGACTACAAAGCACTGTGTCATCTCTCTCGGAAAAAAAAAAAAAGGCATACGGGGAAACATTCTTGCACAGTACACGTGCACATAAACATTCCAGGATAAACACATTATGAGTCACATGCGCATATCTGAGGCTGCCCCGTCAGCGCCGCCATACGTTTTTACATGGCCTCACTTCACAAGACCCTCACGAGAGCGCGGCTGCGTCGCCTGCGCGTGATCGCGTCGGCCGGTGCACTTGCCCCGTGCCATCCCTCACTGTACTGCGGCGAGTCCTGCCGGCCATAACGTGGGTGACAGCAGGAAGTCACCAGTGAAAACGAGGCCGCAGGGTTGTAGAGCCAACGCCAGCCAGCGCTGCCGCTGCTGCAAGGAAATGGAATGCTGCCAGTTGAAGATACTCATGATACCACGGGGCATGGAGGCCTGGGTGGCTGGCAGATACCAGTGGCACAAAAGCCCACAGCACCTATGTCCGAGCCGGGAGTCGCCAGAGCTGATATTTGCGTGTCATGTCATGATTTCTTTTCTTAACTCCAAAATATCAGCATTGGTATTGACTCCAATCAGAAATCTGGTATCAGTCAACCTCTGCCCGTCACGGGCTTAAAACATGTTTCCTAACAGATCAGAAAGTGCTGGGGATGTAGACACCAAGACCAACAGCTGTTTGACCAAGAACGAGCCCAGTTTTGCAATTAGACAGCTGAGAGATGAGTCAACCCGCTCCGACAAGCCATACAGGGATTAACCGCCTAAAATCTGAACCGAGCGGCCAGCAATAAAAAAAAAAACATGTCAAATATGCAAGTGTGCCAGAATTATCACCAGTAAGCCCCCCTCGCATACTATGTGCGAGCGAGGCACATTAAACAGACCCATGACAGGAATGTTAATCTACTGGGTTAAGTCGGTGTTTAGCCATTCACCTCTTTCTCGAGCCAACGTTAAACCTTTTCACAGTAAACCGACGCTGGTCACAAGCAAACTCGAACATGACATCATCACACGTTTCCCGGGGCTTTCGTTGCAAGCGGCGGCGCGCACCTGACGCGCGGAGGGCATGCTTCAACTCGGATTTCGGGGTATTATATTCTGGACTGGGGAAAACGTAATCAAGTTGATAATCAAAATTAAAAGGGGAAGGTCTGGGAGGGAGTGGGGGGGCATTTGCACGGAGCCGAAACGTCTTGACCCGTCATTTGAGCCGCCCTTGAGTTTTGAATCCGAGCCTGAAGGCACCTCAGCAGCATCACCAAAGATGACCAAAGAAGGCAGAGATTATCAGCCAGGAGTCACAGCGAACCTCCAAACACAGACAGGGGAAGTTTGTTTTATTTGATTTGATTGTGCTGACTGGTGAACACGCCTGAAAACAAAACGGGAAAGTTAATGATTGAAGCCCAAAATCCCTCGCAGTCTGCGACTTACTTTTACGCACAGCTTGTACTATTCATCGCGCGTGTATCGACAATATACTTTACCAGCTGTAGTCGTCGTAAAGTGCAGTAGGATGAAAGCAAATAGCGGTATTCTCCTATGAGCCCTGGTCCTTATTAAACGCTCCATCCTTCCACGCTCGGACCCCCCTCTGCCTCCGCCACCGAAACTTTTACACTGCAGAAGTTTGCGGGAGCGCAGCAGCCATGCGGGTCGCGAAGGGACAAAAAGCCAGTCTGTAGTTCCACTTGGTGGATTGTTGGAGAAGTTTTGTTATGGTCGCTCCTCTCAGTTTCGCTCTGTCCCTCTCATTCAATTTCTCCCTCTCACCATCACTCCCTCCCTCTGCTCTCCTCCTCCTCCGCCTCTTACCCTCCCATAAGACGCTTGTCCTGGGACGCACGGAGAAGTGGTGCGCCTCCGTCATAAATCACCTTTATTACTCCATATAATTTGTCATGGCTCACTTCTTGGTGGTGGTCATTTGCCAAAGAAGTGATACTGAAGAGTAGCTGGTGATACTAGGTTGTGCAGACCTCACCAATGTGTACTTTTATCTATAACAAGAACCACAGGGCCTAAGTGATGTATTTCATCATGTGATTGGGGGGAAAAAAGTCTCAGGCAATAATTTTTAATGTATGGAGCAATATTTTGCATGTTTCAGCATTTCATTCTTGATATTAGGCCAGCAGATCCCCTGTTAGCATGGAGCTGACAGCAAAGAGCAGCTTTGGCTAACCTTTTGGAGCTGGAGGATGTTCAGCATACCCCACGCTTCTGACTTCACAGCCAGGTAAATGCACCTCAACATTACAACACCCCTGGCTAGTTCAAGGGTTTAGACTCTGGCAGAGTAGTTTTTTTTTTTTTTTTTTTTATTCCACCCCCAGTCTAATCTCAGCCCAGCATTGCAATAGTTTCGGTAATGCTTATTCAGGCTGGAGCTTGACTACTGTGAGGCTGGAGGCTGTATCACCTTTGGTTATAGGTCACTGACACAGTCCAGGAGTAGTCAGCTTCAATAAGTTCAGGGGCAGGCACGCCTATAGCTAAACCACTGCTTAAAACATTGCAACGTGTTGTCATCCCACCTTGTAATCTAGATAGATTGCACCAGGAAGCAGGAGGTTCTTCTCACCACAAAACAGTTCTCCTCATTAAGATATCAAGGAGGCATAGTTATCAACTGGTGTTTGTCCATTCTGAAATAAACATCTTTTTACAGCAAAAAACAAAACAAAAGGTGACTTGAATTTGAGTGAGTTGGCGTGCAAGAGGTGAAAAATCTTTTCATTGGGTCAAGCTGGCAGGAGTGCACAGAAATAATTCGTCGTGACAAGTCACCTCGTAAAACTGCAGGGGACATCTGTCCGAATCATCCGCCAAAATGTAACTAATGTAACTGTGCAGACTTGATCACCTGGGCAAGATGAACACAGCCACGTCGAAAGCCTCATTAATGCGAGAGCCACTGTGGCATTTAGTTGAGACATGCTCTTAGGTGCAACGTGTGAAGGCCAGGTCTAATTTAATAATTACCAAAGATAACGTGCCACAACAGGCCTTTGTTAAGATACAAGCAGTCAGAATTGCAGAGAAATTTGAGACAGAGTTACTCCGAGCTAAAAATTTATGGACATTAAGCATCCCTAACTGTTATGTTATGTTATGTTATGTTATGTTATGTTATGTTATGTTATGTTATGTTATGTTATGTTATGTTATGCTATAATCCAAAACGCGGCGATTGTTTTTCATGTTAAATAAACGCAGTGGATAACATACAATTTAGATGCTTCTGTGGGCCCCATTTTAATATGGGAGCGATAAGTAACATTTCTCATCCTTTAAAGATACATAACAGTGATTACGAATAAAACTGAAAACCATGAGAGTGAGCGACAGCAGGAGGCCTGACAGAAACACCCAGATAACTGTGGCAGATTGAGGTTGATCTGGTAGGTAAACAAAGGACCCCATGACCTCCCAGCGTCTCCCCTCTCAGTAGCAGCTTAGCCGGGCTGAGTCAGGGCCGCATTCCTGGCAGCTTTTAGCAGATAGTTACCAAGAGTCCAGCGGATAGTCTGAGCTCAGGGTGAGAAATACTTGAAGAGCATGTGCTCCATGTACATTTGCCCAGCTACTGGGCTTGTACAGCTTTTGGATTATTCATTTTTAAAACACACAGCAAACAAATGAAAACCTAGACTGAATTCCGCGAAATGAAGAGGTATATTCCAATTAAGAGTCACAGCTGATCCGGTAGTCTAGCACATTTAATTAACTGAGAGTGTTTCAAAAGTCAAACCGATTGTGGTTAATGAAAAAATAGATTAAAAAAGCATTTCAATAAGAAATAAAAGTAATAAAAAATCTATATTTTGCTTGGAGAATGAGATACCACTTAATTGCACTTTTTGTGTTTCTGGTATTTTGTTGTTAGTCTTTTGTCTATTTTTCTTATTTATGCTGTGTTTAATTCATCCCAGTGACAGAGATTCTGCTTGCAGAAATGATGCTACAAAATCAAAGTATCTCTCCCCCCCTCTGCAGGTCAGTCTGTGCGTTTAAAACATGGTAGACTTTTGTTATCATTCAGTCGCCGCAAGGGTCAATGGTGAAGTGACGTAATCTGTCACCACCTTATCTCAGGCCACTGTGAGGGAGAGTGAAACCTCATTAATCCTCAAAAGGCCCTGATGAGCGTTTACTGGGATTAGGGACCCTAAAATGGCCTTTCAATTGAGGCTGCCTCCGGTGCTCTCCTTGAGTTGAAGAGCATGCCAGAACAGGACCAAAGGCCAACTGGCAGGGAAAATATGCATGTCGGGTCCTCAGACAGAAAACATGACCAACTCTAACAGCTTGCCAAAAAATTGATTTATATATGTGTAAAGGGGAAAAGACTTTTTTTTTTAAGGTATGCAGTTGTTATGAAACAGCCGCCTTATCATCTCATGTCTCACACCATCACTTCCTAAGGGGATTGTGACGTCATTTAGTTGCGCATTATATGATTAAAGTTGCCAACGCCTTCTGCCATCGGGATGTAATGAGGGATCATGCGTACACGCATCTGAGTGCATGTATGTATGTGTGTGTGTATGTGTGTGGAGCTGGGTTTTTAATCCTTTATCACTTACCATTTAGAGCTGAAATATAAATGAGCCTTAAATAACAACTAGTTTCCCTCGCACTTGGAGATTCTGAAAGGCCAACATCTGTCTGCAAGACATGCCACATTGGGGGGAAAAAGCTGTGTGGTCCCAGTTCTAATCAGAAAAAAATGGGAACTTTTGTGCAGGATGGTGTCAAATTTAATATGGATTTTCTCAGAAACTTCCAACCGATGGACAGCTTTATGTGATCAAGCACAAAATTCTTTTTTTTTTTTGTGTGCTAGGTAAAATGTAGGTAAATCTGTCGGAGGCTGGTAAAACAGCCATTCTGTGAAAGCACCTCAAGAGAAATTTGAATTGTGCCACCCACTGACTTGTTGATGATTGCATCTCCATATCAGACAGCACATGTTCTTACATAAGAGCTTTCACCAAACCACACCCACTTGTGCAGAACCGCCGTGCAGCAGGTTTACCTGCTGGCGGCAGTCCACAGGGGCAGTGAGTGCATTAGACCGGCTGCTTGGTGTTTCATCACCACTGCACTGTAGCATACCATAACCAGTTATGCTATTTGGAATCTGAGAAAGAGCCCCTGAGCCTTGTTGAAAGGAACAAGATTGCTATCAGAACCAAGGCTGCGCAGAGGTCGGATGCAGCGTTATAAGACATAAAGCTCCACATATTCAGCTGTTAAATCATGCTTTTTACGAAACTGCCAAACCGGGGAGCGCGAGCATGGAAATCTTGCACTGTCCAGCAAAGAGAACTGCCAGTATGGCGATAATTACATTCATTAGAGATGAGGGGGAGGCTTAGCTAACTAACATCTTAGGACCATGTCTGTTAAATGAACTGCTCAAACAAATAGACTAAATAACCCCCGCCCCCCTCGCGCAACTCTGCTGTTGCTGTAGAGCACAAAACACCATAATTCTGTTTTGAGCTCTTAAAAGGAGGGCGATTATGTTGAAAACTGGTCATTTGCATGGACGCCTAATAGAAATGCTGACGACTTAAAGCAGCATTTCTTTGAACTTCCAAACCTGTGGCTATCTTAATTTGGGTTCCAGCTCCCTATTATTTATTCATTTATTTATTTTGAAGTCAAAAAGTCCAGGACTAAGCTGATTTTAGTTGCAGTATGAATGTATCTTACTGCTCCTGTCTTGCTGTTCATAAGAGTTCTGCAACATTGTGCCACACTGGCCTCAGTATATGGACAGCGCCGCTAGGAATCTATCTTTGTTTGCCCAAGACCAGATTTAACTGGCACCATGTTGTTTCTCTTTGCTTTCTACTTTCACTGCTCTATCTTAAAACCTGGCAGGACTCTTTGTATTTCAGGCTGTGTCCATGAGCAAATGCAAACATCAGTGCCTTCATCTGCTACTGCTTTATTTTATCATTATGTGCTAAATGTTGATGGCCCAATATAATGGCTACAGAATAATGACACCATCTGCGTTCAGAATGGTTCTCTATAAGTCTTGTGTTTTTTTCTCTCTTTTTTTTTTTAATCTTCTTCTTTTTGTTTTTTTGCAACTCAGTGGCAACCCGGTGGCAAGACATCTCACTTTTACTGCACGCTCCTGACGGCAACGCTAACACAAGCTACCACTAGCAGCTATAAAATGAACCACATGGAAACCAGGAACAGCCAGAATCTTCATAGCAACATGTGAGAGCAAAAGTCTTGTCTATTGCCGCTTTAGATTCTATCACATACAATCTAGATGTCAGCGAGCTTCTTCATTACTTGATGCAACCTTGCGAGCCAGAGGGTGTAGGAATGATGTATAAATAATGAGCTGCTACGAGAATGTGTCACTATGCGTGATTCTAACGTGGAAATGCCCCATTATGATTTTCATTGTGTCACTGCACACAAAACACTCTGTGCTACGTTCATTATATGTGGTCTGCGGCTGCAGTGGCAGATTTAACTCTCGTGCGGCTCTTTCAGCTCTTTCTCACCATGAGCCTTGTTCTCTGTCTGCCTCAGAAACCCCTCAAACACTTTCCCAGCTCACTCCTCTCTAATTCTTTGCACCCATTCTTTTCTGTTTTTAAGCCCCCCCCCCACCCCCCACCTCTCACCCCTCACGCCCCACCCCACACCCTCCCGGCTCCTCTTTTCCTCCATTTCATTCTTCACTTCTATTCTCATGAAGTTTGCATTCCACACCTCCTCTGCAGACTGCACACAAAAGAGCAAAAAAGCGCCAATGATGACCTGTGGCAAACATTCCAGGCCGAGACTCTCTCACACAGCCAGAGTGCCTCATCCCTCCATCGGCCAGAGTCTGTCTCCATGCCACCAGCAGCAGGGTCCGCACATGGGCACGTCAGTCTGATGCATAGATACCATTCGAGAGAGAATTATTGAAGAAATTGAAGTCAGGAAAATGAATTAATGATGATGTACTGTAAAGTAATTGAAAAACCAAAAACATTCGTCTCCATTAGGTTTTATTGCGAGTACGTGCATCGCTTCCCAAAAGCTGAATCTAATCTAATTGAATCACGACATCCATCTTTAATTATGATGAGGGGGGAAAAAAACACTGACTTTATAATGTCAGCTGGAACACCAGTGGAAGTTCCAAGAGCATCTGCTCGTGTAGCCTTAGAGTCAGTACACAGGAAATTGACTATAAAGCTATAAAAGTGGGTTGAGATGGGTGTGAGGGTGGGGAGGGGGTGTCAGCTGCTGGTGAGCAGCACGTCTCTGACTTGACTTGGACTTTGAAAAAGAGGCCGGGGATTATTTAGGCCCAGGGCATAGTTGGGGTACCACTGCGGGTGTCAGAGGGAAAGGTAAAAGTTTTTTTTTTTTCTGAAAAACAGCCAGCTACAAGGAGGGTTAGTTGGAGGTACGTGCAGGTACAGAAATGCATGCAAGACAGCGGAGAGGAAAGGCTGGGGTGAAGAGGGGAGGAGGATTTACATGGAAAAGCATGTAGGGGCTTGTATTTCTCCTCCTCTTTGACTCTTTTCATGCTCCCTCTGTGTCTCAGTGCCTCAATCTTCTGAAATTCCGCAGCAATAGCTTGGAGGCCGTTAGCCATCAGTTGCTGGCCGGCACCCCTCCTCATATCCATCCACACCTGTCCACTTTCTCCAGAGTCACAAAGCACACCAGCAGCGCCCCTGACCTCCTCCGCCAGCTCTATTAGTAGCACATTGACAGCAGTTTTCCTGTTGACCTGCTTTGATTTGATTTAATTTAATCTTATTTACACAGCGCCAAACCATAACAGGTCTAAGCAGCACTCTTTTTGGATTCACAGAGACCCTACAAGTCTCCCCATGAGCAGGCACTGGGTGAAAGTGGCGAGAAAAAAACTCTTTTAACCAGCCTCAAAGAGGATGACCATCTGCCTCGACCAATGGGATGAGTGAGAGTGAGGGCAAAAATAGAGCACAGAGGACCATAGAGGATAGTGAAATGCAAGTAAATAATAATGATAAATAAGAAAAAGTTACTAATAGGGTTTGGTTCAATTTACATTCTTGGTCATGGTCCACAAACTGGATAAAAGCAATAGATATACAATTATACGCATCTACATATCTATAAGACACACATGTTGCACATTGAGAAACATACAACCATATATTTACATACACTTAGATAGACATTTAGAGATAATATTTAACAATTTAAAACACGAACAGAAAATACAAGGACACCACGCCGTTCAAGAGCACGCTGAGACTTCAGCTCTCTACAGTTCTTGGTTCTATTCAAGTATGTATTTTACAGTCAGTTTGCTGTTGGCAAAGTTGCTGCTGCTGATGATGATAATGATGATAACGATGATGAGGAGGAGGAGGAGGATGAAGAAGAAGAAGCAGAAGACGAATCAGAATCCACTTTATTGGATTGGTGCACACCAACAAGGAACGTAGCTCCGGTTTTAACAATAAACATTGGAAAAAAATAACTAGAAAACTAGAATTGACATATACAAGTCTTCAAGCTACAGTACATACGGTTCTGTGGATAAGTGCGTGTTGAATTTTTAGGAGTGCAAGGATGAAGGAACAGCAGGAATACTGTTAATGATGTCGGTGATATTATTACAAATTTTACATAGTTATACATACACGGAATTATTGCACAGTGGTTTTATGAGGCTCTGTGACCATTAAGAGTTCATCAGTGCGACAGCCTGGGGGAAGAAACTGTCTTCCCCCAGAAGAAGATTTGGTTGGAGAAAAATGAAATGAAATAATAAATGCAGAACTAACCTAATATAATTGATGACTTGGAGACAAAATAACCAGTCTTGTCATTTTTAAAAGATATGATCTAGTTCCAGGGTCATTCCTCTCTAACCGTGACATTCTCCCTCCCAAACACCAGCCGCTTTGCCATGAGGTTGCACACGAAACCTTTGGTGGGTTGTCAGTTGTGCAAAGATTATCAACCAAATGTCAAAATCATTGCCAAATATGAGCTAAAATGCCATTGCAGCACACACATTTAAAGCTACAATGTCTGAAAATAGAAATTACACCCTTCATTGTCTCAGTGAGGAGTTCTTTGCGGTGAGAGAAATGTGTCACGGATCAGGGATGTTCTAAATAAGCAGACATGAGCTTTGTGAGACAGCGAGAGGAAATTAGGCCTGAACTCGGGAGTAAGCTGACAGCCCGTTGTCAGCATCGTAGGCAGTTTATCACAAGCAATGATGAGTGAGAGTTCATGAAACAGACTTTTAATTATAAGTTCTCATATTTTTGAGTTTTTACAACAAGGCTGAACCTGTCTCAATGCCATCAGCCTGACTGACCAGCCCCCCCTACCTGCACCCCTCCCACCCCAGTGATCTGGGTGTTTCTTTGTGTTAAAATAGAAAGGGGTGAATGGTGGGGTCGGGGGCTTTGATTGTCATTATGTGCTCGTGTTCTCTGAATTGTTTTGAGTCTAACAAATCAGGGAAATATATATCATTATCTTTCAAAAGATAAAAGAATGATTTTTTTTTTCCGAGTGCATAAAATAGTCCACTCGGACCCAAGTAAGCTGTCTAGAACGTCTTAGCAGCGACTGTTAATTTTGATCTGAAAATAATGAAGTGCTACCACATAACGCTCCTGAACTCATTTAAAGAGAGAAACTTAATATCAGCTTAGCTGTTCCATAATTCAGTGAATTCCTCAATGCATCAAATTGTTTAAAACATTATGAATTTAGGCGGTCACAAATTTTAAAGGGCAAGAGTATTGAAAATAAGAAAACTTCCTTAACTCGGAGGAACCAGCAGTTGTGTTTCAACCTGTATTGTTATTGAGCTATTGTGTTTGAAAGAATGGGATACACACTTAACATGTCCAGTAAACCTTGATTTATTATTTCACTAATTACCCACTTATAAGTCACATGGAAAGTTTGCATTCATAGAAATTTGTGAAAATATGCTATTGACTATCTTGGCTATTTTTTTTTTGGTATCCTTATTTGGATAAAGCAATAGATAGAGCAATACAGAAACATCAATAGGAATAAATATCCTTCCAATTTTGCACATTTTGAGTCCAGAACGTGTCCTTCAGCACACCTCACGAAAGCTCAGAGAGCGTGTAAACACACACTCACTGCCAGTTACTCCAAATTTGATAATATTGACCTTGTTGAGCTCTGAATCGATAAGTTAACTTTTCCACTCTAAGCTTAGCTAATTTTTAACTGCAGTCAATGGGAAGGTGTTATGAAATACACGCAAAAAATATATAAGGGTCCACATATGGCAGAGCACGGCCTCACAGGACCACAAATACAGCAAAACATAGCGCAGAACACACTTTTTGGGTTTTTTTTATAAGTAACAAATGAAATGACCTGGGGGTGGGGTGGGGGGGATCAATAACTCCAGATCCAATTTTCGGACCAGCCTATGAGCTCATCCCAGCTTGTGTGAGAGTAAATGGGCGACACAAACATATAATCCGCCTTACCTTTTACAGGCTGAAGGTGATTGTGTCACCTTTTATCAGCGGGGCCAACTCACGGTGGGCTCTGACTCTTGAACTGTGTCCCTTAATCAGGGAGAAGGAAGGCTGTTTTGAGATCTTATCAGAGGCACTTTGACCCCTTTAAACGGCTGTGAAGTCCAGCAGTCAGCACCACGAGACCGTCACCAGCCGGCCACAGTGATGCGCAGCTGATAATCCAACCAGGAGCGCTGATCTTAAATTACGGTCTGGATTAATACAACTGGACTGCAGCGATGTCATTCGTATCATTCGTATCATTGATTTGACGAGGTGTCTTTTTGCGGTCAGCGGGTTTGAGTTGCCCCTCGACGTGCTGCGTATATTTTTCGCCACCAGATGGCAGCGCAATCCTACGTATCAAGTTACTGCAAAGCGCTTCTCTCTAAAATTAACGTCAGAAAACTGGTTCCAGAAATCGGCTCAAACCGATTAAGGGGCGCTTGATTCGGATTTATAATCTGGGCGACAAAAAAAAAAGAGAGAGCAGCGATAAATAGCATTGCGACGTGAGGAAGATGCGATGATAGAAAAGTTGCCGAAACACAAGAAGAGGTCACTTCACGCATTCGCTCGTGCTGTTGGATTCAAGGTTACGGGATGAAAAATAATCTTCGAACCGACGACCGCCGGGGTTGTGTGTGGGGGGGGGGGGGGGGGGGGGGGGGGTGGGGGGGGCGGGGGGGGGGGGGGGGGGGGGGGGGGGGGGGGGGGGGGGGGGTGTTGAAAGCGGTCGTCCTGCCGCCGCTGTCATCCTCCTAATGTCATCCAGAAGATGCTGCTGCAGCTGCCATGCAAGATACGTGTGTTTTTGATTTTGCTTGTTTGATTTCGTCGACACACTCGGGTGTGTGTGGGGGGGGAGAAAAAAAAACCCAAAAAAACGAGCTGCGTGTAGCTCGCGTTGCGCGCAGGCGACGTCCGGCTGTAACACGAAGCAGCGTTGTAGCCTCGCAGCAATGTTGGGACTGTGGTCCCCGGCGGTCGGTGGCTCGAGTGCCCCCCCCCCACCTCGGCTGTCAGTGCGAGCGGAGAAACGGGGAGAAAACTGAGCCGGCCCTGCGCCCCCTCACTCGCCCCCTGCTCTGCCCTGCTTTGGCGCTGCACAGCTGATCAGGTAGGTGTTCATTCATTGTACCTGCACAGCTGATGAGCCCCCAGCCCCCCCCCCCAAAAAAAAAAAAAAACAACCAAAACCTGTCATTTGCTTTTCTGGCTCAGAGGCGAGCACAGCACGTCAGGAGGGCACGCTGGTCCCGACGTGCACGCAGGAACCGGATGCAGCCCATCTCCTGGAAGTCCCTGTCATGGTGCCTCGCCATCCCCGGCCGCCGTGCGCCAGCCCAGCCGCGGCGCTGACGAGATGGCACTGACTGAACTGGGTCTTAAATCTCGGGATTAACAGAGTTGGGGGGGGGGGGGGGGGGGGGGG
>CAAKHG010049930.1:8337-30827 GCA_901007715.1 Dactylopterus volitans | reverse complement strand
ATGGTGATCATTGGAGGTGTTAACACAGCGCTCTCTGTGACTGTGCTGAACAATAAAAATATACCGAATGTCGTAAAGCAGCATCAAGGAACTATTTCACCTTGTGAAAACAACAGAAACATTTTTGATTGGACCGCTCGCTTGTTAAGGAGAAAATGGCAGATCTGTCGCCATCACTGAATGTCTGTTGTCTCACTTAATGACTTTGTGACTGTTCTCCTCATCTTAAAACATGTTTCTGCTCCCCTGATCCAGAACTTGTGTCAAAGCCATTTTCCCCCCTTCAGATAACTGACGTATTGATATAAAGAAATGTGCGGGTGTCCTGAAATTACCGTTCTTGTCTACAAAAGTCGCTGTTCCTCAGCAATACTTCTAAAAAAAAAAAGAGCTCCTGCAGGCAACATTATTATTTCTGAGACCCTCATAGAGTTGAATGTTTGTTACACAGTCAGCCAGATAAGAAGAAGGGCTTTCATGACCAGTAGTGTGTAACGACAGCTTGACACTGGTGACAGCAAAATATTATTGATAGGGCTACAAGCACTTTCACACCCAACAGTTGATGAGCTTTTGGAGTCCCAGATTTTATTTTTTTTTTAAAGCAGTTAAGGGATTGGACCAATTTTATTTTTCAGCTCAGTTTCGGGCTGGGTGTTTTCGCCCCGCTATTTTACTTGTGTCCTGAAGAATCCAATCTCAAAAGAGTTAAAATAAAATTGTATAAATTTAAAAAAAATGCAACTAGCATGTTCCTTAGTATAGAAACGTCTAAACATATGAATGTTACAGAGGTAGATTAATCAAGTTTTGGGGAGAGTGCTTGTCCATTCCTAATGATGGAAAGACTGATGGTGAACGTTTATACAAACAGTATCTGACAGCATTTGAATACAAACATCATTAGATAAATGAGGCAGTTGTGCTCATGTTTAACTACCAGGGCTTATCCAGCTGCATTTTGCCCTCTTCCTCCTCCTCTTCTTCCTCCTCCTACACCCCGTAGTGTCTGCTAAGGATGTGTATTCTCCTTCCCAGCCTGACCTCGACCCTTTTTGCATGAAAGCTTGTACACACTTCCATGAACCCTGATGAGGGCCTACTACATGGTGCAGGAGATAAGAGTACGGTTGCGGTGTAGTCTCTCTGATGTCAACTTTATCAGAGGGGCCCCATGAATGGGCCGGCATAGTTTCACTGAAAGTGCAACAATAACACACCTATCACACTCCATTCCCTCCCTCTCTCTCTCTCTCTGCGGGGATGAGTGTAAAGCAAAAACTGTCAGATTATCTCACAGAGATCAAGTTCCATACCACACCATTAGGCCTAAAAGAAACCCCCCGCACCCCGAGCAAGATAAAGCTTGCACTGCAGCCAGAGAACATTTCTATATCTGCAAAAGGGCAATCGTAGTAAGAATAGTTGCTTACACACTCTGACAGCCAAACTTGGCTAAATGGTTATTCAAGCTCGAACCCCCTCACTCCCTTCCCCTCCCACACACACACACTCACACACACACACACACAGACACACAACGTTTAGTTTATTCTCCTCTGCTGTGCCACACTGTTGCCCAAGTTCTTACCATCCTGTAAACACTGACAGGAAGTGAGCTCACTAAATGGATCTATTTCATTCTGCGGAGGAGTCAAAGTCGTATATCCTCCAGGAACTGACCTTTGACCCTTTTGTGTAGTCAGACAGGAGGCTTGAGCGACTCTTTTTCTTTCTCTTTAGTTTCATGTGTTTTCTCACTGGAAACTTCAACCCAGTATGCATCCCATACAGTGATACTGCTGACTTTTCTGTAGGAGAGAATGACAAGTGAAATACGATGACAATGTATGTTTTTCAGTAGAGAATTGAACATTCCCAGAGTTGAAGACCCCTGTTAGGATGGTAAGAGTGTGTGTGTGTGGGAGGAGGAAGAGAGGGACAACTTATGGTTGCAATTTGAAAATGCTTTTTTTAGTTACTCTTAAATGTGGGAAGTCAAAGTCACCAAGCCCGGAGGCGTCTGTGGGAAGGGGAGCTCAAGTCTGCGAGAGGGGGAAGTTTAGATCTCCTCGTGGAATTCTCGCACTTTTAAATAGAGTAGGGGTCTTTTGGTTTTGAGGGGCCATAGGTTTGTTGAAAGTTAGGAATGCTTATTTACATTAGATTGATTCAGTCTGTCACAGCGGAGCGGGGAGGCATACAAAGTTAATCTGCAGGAAACGGAACAAGCGGCCCACAACACATGCAGCTCTCTCTAATGTGGGAATCCTGGACCACATGTAATTTCTGGAGGAAGGCCTGGAACAGAACCACAGATTATAGTTAAAATCAAAAACTTCGCATTTTGGCGTGATTTTGCTTGTGTCGAAGGGGAAAAGGGGCACAGTAGAGTCCAGGAGGGCACCTAAAGAGGACAGAAAGAGAGAGAGAGTGAGAGAGAGGGCAGCGAGCATAGGTTTGTAATGGCCTGAACCGCATCTTAGCCTTTCTCCCTGGTTCCCAGAGTTCGAGCCAGCTGGATGGTAACTGTTGAGGCTTTACTGCACAGCTGCCCTCCAACCTGATTAGAGGGAGCTGGCTCTCTTCACCGGCAGCTATTGTGCCCTTCTTTCCAATCTGAACCTCAAGGAAATGAGAAGAAGAGAGTGATTGGTGCTGTGTTTCAGTGTCAGTTGAGGATATGTGTCCACAGTGCATGAGTGATCGGCGTCTGCGCACCAGAGTTTATAAACGGAGATTTCTGCGAAATATGATGCAGCAAGATTGCCCCCCCCCCCCCAAACATCTGTACTCTTAAAAATCTAACTTCAAAAGAATATGGTTGACAGATGTGACAGTTGACCAATGGCTTCGCCGAAATGTATCTGTTGTGCGCATGGCTTTTTTGAAAAGTGGCTGAAACGCAATCTGCCCATCTGCACGTCTTTCAGGGCCGTCTGCTCTGACTGGAGCGCGGCATGACCGAGGAAAAAAAAAGAGAGCATCAAATAAGCATGTTAATTCACAGTAAATCCTCTTAAAAGGCTCCGTTCCTTCCTGTCACTCACTCGCACACAGGGGTCGCAACCTCCGGAGTGTATGGCCACAGAAGTTTTAAAAACCAGAACAAAAAAAACGTCACAGTCCAGCCACAGGCACCGGCGTGCACGAGCATGAGAAATAAGATATCCACTAAACGGAACCGCTGTGGAAAAAAAAGAAAAGAGCGAGGGCGGGGAGGGGGGAAGATTTCAAAGACACAGACATGCAGATGAGAGGCCTGAGAGGACTCGTGTAGAGTAGGGAACGTGGGCTGGGCTGATGTGGAGGTCACACAGGCTTTGTTTTCCGGGCGCAGACCCTGGCACAAGCGGACGGTGGCAGGTGGCGAGCAGATTTAGTTACCTGGAGCAGAAAAACACGTGATTTCAAAGTGCAGTTGGGTGAAACTGTCGTTGCTTTGCCAAACAACACAGGGGCAAATTGGTCCTGTCAGTGGCAACGCTCTTTGTTATTGGCCATGTTTACAATCAGCTGCCGTGCAAATGCTAAAAATGCCGTGCAGAAATGTCGCGAAAAGGAAAACGTCAATCAGGCATGTTTCCATGAAATATTGTAGGGTGAATAAGCAAAAAAAGCATAGTGAAAATGTCTGCATGACGCAATTAAAATTTGGGGGTCAAAGGTCATGGTCACTGTGACCCCACAGAACTTGTTTTTGGCCATAACTCGAGAACTCATATGCTGATGATTCCACGGTTTCAAACAAAAAGACATCTAATAGGACGAAATGATGAAGCGATGGCACTTTAGGGTCAAAAGGTCATATTTGTTGTGATAGTATATTCTGCTTCACTAAACACCAAAACCCGGAAGGAAGAAATTATTTAGATACTAAGAACAACTTGATTGGTTGGTGAATAACACACACAACCCTGTTATTACTTGTTATTGTGGGAATCACACTCTAACCAAGTCCGAGCGGCCATTATCAGCGTGCGCGGCCTGTTTCAAGTTGGCTAATCAGATTCAGCGTTGGTCAAGTGGAGTTATCTGGCCTGCCACGGTCCACCAGTCCACCCATTCTACGAGCTTTTAGTGGGAGTGCAGTTTCCATGCAGTCATAAAGAAGAAGTCGTGGTGGCCTCCTGCAGTACTGTGGGAAAGTGCAGCTCTTGCTTCCTCTGCTTATTTGGACCAATCTGGTTATAAATGGACATTCACAGGCGGGCAGCCCTGTAAGGACAGCCCAGAGCCCTCAAGTCACATTGCCTCTAATATTCCCTATCTCGAGAGGCCAGAGGTCTGAGAGAGAGGTGGTGGGGGTCGCGCATTTTTCCATTCAAGAGAGCAGGAAAAAGCTATGAGTACGTCTTGAGTGGACGTTTAACCCAAGATGTTTACAAATGTAATTGGGACTGATTGTATGAAACACTTAGTCCCAAGAGGCCTGATCAGATTTCAGATTTACCGTCTGTTTTGGATTGCTTTTTTTGTGCGTCCTCTTTCTCCTCTCTGCCCCGCTTTTTTTTTTTTTCTTGGCAGTTTGTCTTCTTATCATGTCCAGAGAGTCATAAGGGAAAAGAAAGACTATGAAAGTTAAGAAATCAGATGATAAACCAGGTACATTTTGAATATTTTTGACATGTGCTCCGACTGTTGCACGCTTGCACGGCCTCCATCACGCCGTTTTGAAATCAAGTATTCTTGTGCAACTTGAATTCCTGGGACCACTAGATCACCACAGACATATTCCATATCATTAGATTACAGGCCTGCTGAGGTCAGAGCAGCCACAGAGGAGCTTCATTGTTGCGCGTGGAGTCAGATCAGAGGCCGATGCGCGGAGGTACGGAGGGGTCTTGGCCTTGTTTCCTGGCCGAGCTTCAGATTGGACCCACAGCTGCACATGCAGGGTCCCGGGCCTGAGCTGAGCCTTGACAGGTGCCGCATTAAAACTGCCCTGAAACCGCTCTCTTTGGCTTAACATTGATCCCCTCTTGCAGACGCTCGCGGAATGGCACTTTTTTCTGGCATGCGGTTAAACTCGGATCCGATCTGTGACCAAAGACACATGCCGTCCGAGCATCAGACCTCCAGGAGGCCGTTAAATGAAAGAACATATTGCGGCGAGAAAGGGAAACGTGAAATATTGATATCTGATGCTAGACAGAATACAAGGGATTAACTTTGATCTTAAGGATCATCTGCTCTTTTTGTTATTTAATATTTTGAGTGCTCTGCAAAGCACCCTTCATCAGCATGTTATTTTTATTAAAAAGGCTACTATGCATCATCTCTTTTGGTATCGTGTCTCATCAGTGTCTCATTTACTCGGACTCTGACATAAAAAGAATAACAGCTTCGCAGTGTAAAAATAAAAGACAAGATACAATTCCCCAGCCTTCTAGAGAAGTTTGAACGTGTTCCTAGAATCCCAAAGTTGGATGTGGTAGCAGCAGCTGTCACTGTTGCTCACTAGCCTGGTGTAAAACAGCATTAGACTTTTAATGGGTGATTAGTGTCAGATATCTGGCTGCTGCTGCCTGGATCTCAACTGTGGGAAATCACCGTGCTGGTTGCACCTGATCCAGGGCTCGGTTTAGAGTTTCCTCCTGCTTAAAGAGGAACACAGCAATCTGGCAAACACAAAACCCGACTTTAGAAGACCAACAAAATGGTATTTCATTACGATAATAGCAGTTCTGCCACTCCATTCCCCAACCATCAGCGGGCCAAAGGGGCATACAATTTGACCAAGCATCTTGAACTCTAACATCCCTCTTTTCAGACGCATGCCAGACACTCAGAGGCACGTTAAAGGGGTTAGGGGAGGTACCTTCCTCAGCCTTGTTGGATGAAATCATAGTTGATGTGCAAAATCCTAAACCTCCAACAATGACATTAGAACCTCTCCTCTACATAAGATAAATAAGATAAAGTAAAATGGAACACTGTCCTTCATTGTTACATTGTATTCATTTTTTATTTATTTTTTTAATTTTTTTGGCCAATAAAAATCAGGAAACTGTCATTACATGGCCCAGCATTGTTGCAAAAATGTTGGTTCTCTTTAAAACTGCACGACCCATTGCAGATGAAACAATAGAGTCTTCCAAAAAATATTCAATATGCATAGTCTGGTTGCATATCAAATTCGCCATCTTTCTCCTGCGTGTTTCGCAACAGTTTTCAAACCCAGCGCGCTCGGGTCTCCCGAGCAGCGGCGGACTGATGAGGACCATGTGGAGCAACTCCGCAGGAGCATCACCAGCGCATCACCTGCATGTTGCACAACAGCCACATGCAGCTGTCTGGAGAGCGCGGAGCGACGGAGATTAACATTTGGAAGCAATGTTCATGCAAATTGTTTTATGTGCTACTTCATCTTCCTGCTTTTTCAAGGCATGTCTTTGTTTCCTTTTCTTCCTCTGCTGGCACGGCAGCGTATGAATGATGCCCCTCACCACAGCTAAGAGCGGGTGGGTAGACGACAGTCTGTGTGAAGGCTGTGGTGTCCTCTCTGAGACAAAGGGAACTTGGCAGGCTGCGGGGCTGCGGCCGGATCAAACGGGCCCTGTTTATTGGACCTCTGTGTCTTTGCTCTGTGCTCATCAGAGACCGTGTGTGTCAGACTGCAGTCTGAAGTGTCTGAGATCTGCTCTCGCCTTGAAGACGGGAACCACTCAGACCACACACAGGGCCACTTCAACCGCCACAAAGGAAGACCCAGAGGCTGACACTCTGACTCTGCACATGCGCTCCTCAGGACGTCTTCAAGTTGCTCAGTCACTTATTTGAAACAGGCATAAGAAGTTTTATTTATTTATTTTTTTCCCCCCCTCAGTTCCCCTAACTGAACCCCCTTTTTTCGTTTCTTTTTTTCTTTCCTGTACGCACACTCTTAGAATCAGTGGCGTCATTGGGCCTGGGCATTCGAGGCCTCACATGTTTCAAGAGTAGATGCCAAAAAGAAAATATTAAGGGTTAGGGTTAGGGTATTAACCAGTCACTCAGATCACACATTAAAAACTTCAAAGATGATATGATGATGTTGGTCACAGCCAGTATGCTGTGAGTCATGCAAGCGGCTACACACGTCTTCACTCTTGGCGGAGGCATTTATCAGCTTATGAAATAATCCAATCTAAGTCATTCCATCCAAAAATTTGAATTTGGATAAACTTTGGCTGGAATCCATCTGTTTTATGAGCAGTAGGGCAGAGAGGAAAAGAGAGCAGGAGGAGATTATGAGTGAAGACTGATGAGATGGAAAATTTGAGGTGAGGAAGAAGAGGATATCTGATGGAAAAGAGACACGGCCTGGTATATCTGCGGTGCATGCACGGTGTAAGTGCGTGTGTTTGATTCAATTAATTATATAAACAGGGCATAAAAGGGGCTGTAATTGGTCTTTTCATTCATCAGAATGTTTTGGTTTTTTGTTTTTTTTTGGCTGAATTCAGCCACGGCTCAGAGCTTTGGAAACAACTTTACTTTCACTTGTTTGTTCAAAAAATGATCAGACTCAAGAAGTTTAAAGGCATTTCCTCTACTTCGTTTCCCCTGTCTCTGTTTCTGTCCTCATAGGGACGTTTACAACGACTGAAAGCGGCCGCTCTAATCTTGAAGGTAAATCATTAAAGGAGCAGCAATA
Source organism: Dactylopterus volitans (assembly GCA_901007715.1). NCBI lineage: Eukaryota > Metazoa > Chordata > Actinopteri > Syngnathiformes > Dactylopteridae > Dactylopterus > Dactylopterus volitans. The sequence continues at coordinate 23,188 of CAAKHG010049930.1, read as the reverse complement.
CATCAATACAGCGCACAATGAGGACACACAGAACATTTATTACCATTAGATCTGGACTGATCCTAGCTGCATGCCTGGAGAGTCACATAATCTATCCAATTATGCAGTGACAATGTGATAAACTATATGTAATGTGTATGTTGACCGTGTTATCAAACCAGTTGAACACAAGACCTTATTGATTTTACTTGGCCAAGCCCCACCCGCCCCCACTATTTTCAGGACCCCAGTGACACCTCTGCTGAGAACAAACTCCTACTTTTGTTCTGTGTTTTCACATGGCGCCAGCTCTGGAATGTGTGCTCTCCGAAGGTGATATATATATATATATATATGCAAACAAGCAGAGACCTTCATTACTTCTTGATACAGTTGCAAAGAGCCAAGGTGGAACATTCACTCCTAGAGGCGATATTCCCCATCCATCACCTCACAGTCCACAGATGATGATAGCCCAGATTTGTGCTGTTGAGAATCTCCGCGGTGAATCTCATAACATCGTGACAGCAGCAGGCGGCCTGTAGTATGTATAAACATGCGGCTTTAAGAGACTGAGTGTCATAACGGAGAGATTATGATCAGCTTGATAAGCTTGAGTAGCAGATGTATCTGGGGGATCATGTACGTTCAGGTTGCTCTCTTATCCTTACATCTAGTGTTGGTTCCCAGAGCGTCGTTGGCATTAAGGCTGACACGCGTAGCTAGAAAAAGATTTATGAAGTGATGGCTTCAGGTAAGACAAGGAGGTTATGGCGTCTTCCCCATCAGAGCCCCTCTCCTCTCAATATTATGTGTTTAACTGACAGAGCGTGCTTTTGCTCCCACATCCTCCTATCTACGTCCTTGGTTCCCACGCTAAGCACCAGGAGCTGATGGGAAAAATCCACACACACACACACACAGGGACATTTAAAAAAAAAAATTCAGGATTCATGCGGTTTCTGCATAAATTTTGTCACACAGTCTAGGAAAGGAAAATCATAGGGGAAAAACAAATTAGATCACAAGCTATAGAGGACTGAAATGTCCTATATTGAAAAAGTCCCCAAAAGGAAATCAAACTCTTGGAGAGTACATGTCTAATCTCTATCTCATTACACTTCACATACGACACAGTCACCTACCAAGTAACACTTTAGTGAGATCCGGGACTGGCTTTTTATAAAAAATGAATTTGAAAATCACATCCTATAAAAAATTGATTATATTCATTACAGTGACAAGTTTCTTGTAAATCTTTGCAAGCAAATAACATCTTGTATCCATTCTTGAAATTCAATAAGTTCACAGTACTCACTCCATCATTGATTTCTGTTATGTTTCTCTTTTTTCTTTCTTTCTTTCTTTTTTTTTAAATTTCCCTCTATTCTCAATTCTTCTTGGCAAAACACAGCAAACCAGTTCTCTGGAAAATATGATGGCAGATGTTCAATATCGATTTACAACTTTTATGCTGTTGCTGTTTGCGCACTTTCTTATTTGCAGGGGATTCTGCAGCAGCGTTTCACCGGCCGTAAACGGTTTACATTGGTTAAGGTCTGGTTAGCTTTAGGCATCACAGCACTTAATGTTTCACGAAAGATCATGGTTGGAGTTAAAATAAACACTTTGGTCATGGTTGTGAATGCATGACCACCGGTTAAAACTGTTTATCTAGAAATGTGGTGCAGGAATGACTCAGAAACTTTAACAATATAACTTGACTACTCTAAGGGTGGGAATATCCAAATGACGGATATCGGACTTGTCTTGCACAGCTGGAACAAGATTGCAAACATTTGGTTTCAGAAAATTCTGATTACACCACAGGCAGTGTTTGTAGTAATTTTATGGCATTTTTTTGGATCTCCGTTGGCCACATCTGGTGTTTAGGAGAAAACTGCTGAAGCTAAATGAAAAGTTCACCCGTTTGTGCCTGCATAACAAGGAACTGTAATTTTAATTGATCTTCCCCTTTGACCCTCAAAAGCCGGCCCACTTTTTGCAACACAGGGAGCAGCTCTCAGAGTGACCTTGTCCCTGTGGTAATATGGAGAAAATGAGGAGGAAGTTCTCACACAAGAAAAGGATTTTCATACATGCTCAGTCAAGGCCACCGAGCAGTCTTATCTGTCCCCCATCAATCCTGATCGTGGAGAGCAGCCTTTCCCACAGCGAAGCCCCCTCATCCAGCAGCATAAACAAATACACACAGGCAGCCCGGAGCTCACTCGCTGAAACCTTCGTGCTACTGAAATCTGGCTATGATGTGTGCTGCCTGGTGAGGAGGGGAGGATAAAGAAGAGAGTCTCATCAGAGTACGAGAGCAGAAGTCCGGGGCAGATGTGGAGGGCTGGATGTGACTAAGCAGTGGAAAACATTACAAGTGCAGGATGCCAGGCGGAGGCACGTAAGGCCATAAAGCCAACCAGCGGCCAACGCAAAGCATGTGTTTCAGTCATCAGGAGGATTGTATGCCCTGGGTTGCCTGTCACTCTAGGATTTCTTGTCGCTTTGAACGTGCCGGCGTTCGGCGCAGATGAAGCGGGTTTCGAGTCCTGTTAAAGCTGTGAAAGCCGCACGTGTGACTGGTAACAGAGCTGGAAAAAGAAAAAAGAAAAAAAATCCTCTGCTTCAGTCGCTGCCTGGTGTGTGCAACATGCGGTTTGTTTTGTGAGGAAATTTTGGCTTAACCTTGAAATAAGTTGAGCGTGTCGGTTGTCTACATTGTTGCTTGAGAACTCATCCAGGTCAGCGCGGCACACTGTCACTGCATGACTACCGCACATGGAAACATTAATGCTGATAGCACGCTCTGAGGAAAGAGATATTTACCAAGGACTCGGGTTTCAGAGGAACTTCAAACGGCCTGGAGACTGGAGGCCAATTTGCGTTAAACCACAAAAAGAAGCACAGACTCCATGTGAAAGAGAGAAATTCCCTAGTATATGAGGGCGTGGGCTGGCCGCTTCCCTCATTTGCGACCCCCTCACTCCTGTGCCTCAAGTCCCACTATGATTGCATTGACCCTCTTCCGCCTTGTGCCCCCGAGGCTGCTCTTTTTGTAGCAGCGTGGGGCTACAGTGCTTCCTCGTCCCTGTTTTTAATGCAGAAGCTTGGAGAGATGGGGAATTAGAACAAGCTGTTGCAACAGCACTTTCATGGGAGTGCAGGTCAAGGAGACCCCCAAGATGGCCTTTCTCGTATATGTGGGAAATCCTCCTCCAAATCCCGCTGCTAACGTGGGCAAAGTCTGCGCCCCACGTATTCACAAAGGTCGTAGAAAAAGATTTAAGCTACAACAGCGCAGATGGACGGAAACATTCTTTACTGTTCAACTTTGTTGTGTGAATTCCGTGGGTGCAATTTATTGTTTAATGTACATGTTGTTGCAGTAGCATATGTAAGACACGTGTGTGTGGGAATGCAATCGGGAAGGCAGAAGGGAAATCAAGCGGCATCCACTAGTTTCAATCACAGAATAATTCCTAGTAATTATGTGCCATAACAGAGTCAATAGTGTAATTAGGGGTTTGTACAGAGCAGAGTGTGGGCCACATCTGGGAACCTCCAGGGATTCCTTGTCTCAACATGTTCTCCAGAGTGTGAGAACCTCATCCTATAAGTACACCTAAACACAGAGCGTTGCTCCAAACGCAGCACCACATAATGAGCTTACATGACAAGTTTTAGACAAATATTATAGTTTTTACAAACTCTTGGATCTATCATCTGCTTGTCTCATGGCATTACCAGCACTCATTTCAAGGGCACACCAGACGAAAAGTTCTCTCTTCTATGTTTGGAGGAGGCCACGCTACTGTGAGAAGCCTTAAATTCATGGTATCTCATGACACACCGTGTAGTCATCCGTCTTTGCTTTGACCATTTTGAGGGACTATGAAGGAAACAGGCAACAGGTGACTGCAGGACGGTTTATCTCTTCAAAGCAGCAGGTGCCTGCCTCAGTCCAACTGGCCAATCAGGGTCATTTATTTTCTAGTGTGTGAATAAATCACCTGGTTTCCAACATTCTCTCAGTGAATTCTGATAAAACTGGATGTTGGTTGTGCAGATCGCAAACATTACGTCCCAGGTGCAAATGTCCTAATAAACTGGCGCAGAAGATCTGTTGATTATTCCTCGTGTTAGCCAATCCACCATTCTTGCGTAAAATCTTGGACCACTAGGTAATATGTAGCCAGATTGGATAGTGATTTGTGGCTTTAAATTATCAGCGAAGAGCACGTCTCAACCGTTGATGGTGCCCAAAGGTTATAGAGGCATTCCTCAAAACAACCATGACTTCTGTTTTTACTGCTGGGGCCTGCAGAGTGACGATCCCCTATCCTGTAATCTGGATTCCAACCTACCGGCCGCAGGTGTTCTGCTGAGAGTCAATACATCAACCCAGGAAAGTGTGATAGGGGGCATCAGTGCTCCTTCCACACTGCAACAACCACCCCTCACCCAGCTTTGATGACTGATGGTTTGAAGGGCCTGACAGCTGCTCTTAAATTAGAGAGTATGAGAGGACACAACAGGACCCAGGAATGCTTGGATTGCCTTTCTCTTCCACCGAGTCCTGGGAAAATTGTTGTAGTTTAATCAAAGTTTTGTCAGGAAGCAGGATAATCCAGTGCATCATATCTATGCGTAATTCACTCTTGACCTCATATTCTGAACATTCCTTTGGAAATGCCAGCTCGGGAAAAGCACACATGCTGGAGATGAGCGTCGGACGGTTAATATAGCTGAACAGCAGGGTTGATGGAATTCAACATGTCATTTATTTGTAACAGGCTGATGCCGTCTGGCCCGGATCCCGGACAGTCGGGCCATCCTGAAGTGAGACCTCCTCTCGTGCATTATCACACTTCTTTCATTAGTTGCTGGGGAGACAGTGACCAGGTCACTGGGGTCAGCGTGGCCAGAGGCATGGTTGTAAAATTGCCTTGACAATAAAGTCAGCCTCAATAATGGTGTAGTGGCCATTCAGGAGAGATTAGCACTACACAGCTTTTAGGGATCCACCCAGGAACACATACTCTGCCTGAAGCCATGGGACACCACACTAAACATGCAAGTTAGGCAGTGAGGGAGGAGCATCGTCGGCTGTGCGAGGAGCAAAATCTGTAGGTTGTTGTCATGAGGTGGACGAACATACAGCAGAGGCGGTGCGAGCATGAGAGAGGAAATGGAGGAAGAAGAGATTGATAGAGTGGGAGGTGAGAGGATGGGTGGGATCGAGCAAACAGAGGAAGCGAGATTAAAGGAGTGGGATGAAGTAGCGGTGGCTGGAAAGCTGTCTGAGCAACGGTGGCAAGAGATGATGGGATGGAAGAAAAATAGGAATCAGTGAGAGAGCACGAGGTGCTCATGGAAACTTAGAGTCGCAAGCTTCCAGATATAGAGAACGAGAGGGCGGGCGGATCTCGCCGTCATGCTGATTACCTCTTCCTGCTGCCACAGACCAGCTTGTTATTGTTCTACTGCGTGTTTTAATAAAAGTAGAATTACTGCAAGTCCTCCTCCTGTCGGCCCCCAGGGTAGTGTAGTGTGGAATGTCTGCTGGTATCAGCCGCCGCCTCCACCCCCACCAACACCCCCAAACCTCCTCACCCTCCGCACCGCGACCAGGCTTTTGTGGTGAAGGCTACCTGCTTCAAACATACACACTCAATCTCTGTGACCCAGATATGAAGAGCAAAGTAATAATAGTAACAGGATAACAGTGAGCCTGAGTTTCTCTTAGAGGAAAAATGAGATTGATCCACGCATAAACACGAGCTCTGTCTCGACCAGAGAGGTTAGAGAGGTCATGTCACAATCTATCAGTGCAGTTTCTGCATGCGAGTGGCTGGACGGGGCGCGCTTCAAATAAACTACGAGCGGAGTGTTGAACAATCCTTCAAGAGATTTCCTCTTTAGAATGGGATCGTCAGCCCTCAGGCACAAAGCACTTAAACCATATCGACCCCAAACACTTCCCTGAAGTCCCACCCTGTCTTATTCCATTGCTTTCCTTATCACTCAAGTGTGCCTCTGGGCCAGCCAGTGCCTGAGGCGGGAATGTGGCATGCCCCTTCCAATCTGCATCCACCCTTTTGCAAGCTCATTTCTTTTTGATTCGATCCCTGCTTTCGCTCTCTTAAGTTGACCGCGGATCGTCATCCGCGTTTTAATCATGCGCAGCAGCTGCTGCGGCGCGTTTAGGCCCGATAATATCTTTGACTGATTCAAGCCTTTCCACAATTACGCCGATTGCAGAGAAGGATGGAGGGGATAATAACCACACATGTAATGTCACACCGCTTCAATGGGTTTGGACAAAAGAGCAGTGGGCTTCCATGATGGATTCTGAGATCAGAGACTATTTGGCCGACAGAGGAAGCAGGCCTGTTGATTTTGGCAGAGAAACAGTCTCACATAGGGCAAGATTTATGCCAGGCATTCACAAATAGCCACTACCCATCTACAAAACCTTGATATTACAGAGGCATGCATCAAAAACCAGATGGGACAACTTGGCAAAAACACACCAAGAAAAAATTTACCCATTACATTGTTTCTTTTGGATGAATGGAACTGCTGCGTATAAATTCTCTAATGTTGGGTAGTCTGCTACGGAAAAGATCTAGTTTTTACAGTGATTGTGCATCTTATGTGTGCATGGGGCAGGAGGTGAGTTTAGGGAGTAGGAAGATACCGGCTAATTATCCCAGTCTTCCTTGCTTTCGTAGTAATTATACCTCAGTGGTGCACTCGAATTGCTATTGTTTTGATTGCGCACTAGCCAGGTTTCGTGTTTTTCCCTGTTCTTTTCGTAAGGAAGATCCTGGCTCAGGAGGACTCTGCTGGGACATGTAAAGACACAGGTGGGGCTGTGGGTGCAGCCGCTCTCACCTCGGCGTGTTAAGTGTGGGAACCAGTCTGCTGCCAGTAGTGCATGAGTAACAAGGACCCTGAGGGACTATGGCGTAATCTCCTCTAACGCTCCAGTCTCTTCTTCGTCTTTTACTCAGCGAGGCGCACACATTTCACTCAGCGGACTGACAACACTCGTGCATTTATGTCAGTCAGCATGTGTTTTGCAAGCAGCGATCTTCAAACAAAGGCTCGCTCTGAAATCACATGGGCACAGTTGCTGATAGTAAACACAGTCAAAGCCGTCAGAATAATGGCTTGCATTGATTTGATGAAGAACAAATAATTCATACTGCGCACACATAATAAGCCACTGATCTTTGTCGCGATTCTCCGTGTGTGCTTTCTTGATGCAGCAAGTGTTTTTACATTAACAAGAGAAGAGAAACTACGTAAAAGAATATTCTAATTTATGTATTTCAGCGTATCCTTTAGCCGTGTTTTCATTCTTTGAGATTATGCCGTTATTATGATTCTACGATGAGCCCCCGAATTAAAGTAGCCAAACAAGTAAATCTGAGCCACCTGCTGAGTGCAAAATTACATAATTGGTAATCAAGTGTCGCGAAAGAATGGATGCTTGTCTGGAATAAACAACATTTGCAAAATGGGATTTTACACCCATTCACAAGAAAAAGTGAAAATAATTGATTATGATATGCGATGCAGTCATATTTACAAAGGAATGCAAAGGAATGTTTAAAGAATTGCTGTCCTAATACAGATTTTATAGAGCTGAGTTGGCGGGGTGGTTGGGGGCAACAGGCTGGCAGCTGTTGCTGCTGTGCAGGGGCCCTCAGGTCTCGGCCTACCCCTAATGGCCAGACCAGCTGTCGGAGTTCTGTCTGTAGGGGCGTGGGGCTTCAGGAGGCGGGGAGGGCATGAGAACTTCCACCCCCCTGTCCTGGGGGGCGGGTCCCTGCCTTGTCTGCCCTCCTCTGAAATGGGGTGATTGATGGCGCAGGGGTGACACCATGCTTCCCCAACAATTGACTCAGGAGGGACAGAGGATGAACAGAGAGCTTGGGACCCCTCCATGTCTTTCTCCTCCGGTTTTCAGAGGCAAATGTGGGATCGGTCGCAGTTATAATTCAGTCATTTTTCTCAATATGTCTTTTATTTGACATTTTTAGTGGAGCATATGCCACTCGGAACATGTTTCAAGGCTGTCAGCGCAGTATCTGCAGACAAACTCAAATCATTTTCTGCTTTATTTGTCAGATTACATGGATTTGAGCGCGGGTTTTGTCGAATGGCTCAAATGACCCCGCTGCCTTTCGTCAAGCTAAGCCCTCTTGTTGCAGCAGGCCTTCGCTGCCCTCTTCCTTACACCAGCTCAATTAATCCAGGCGACAGACAGGAAATCCACGGTGCCTCCGGAATGGACGGGCGCCTCGGAATCAAGCGTGTGTCGTGTCATCAGCAGGTATCAGCTGAGAGTCTCGGCACCAGCGCCTGCTCACACAGACCTGACCTTTTGCACTAAACCCCAGGATCCTCCCTGGGTCCCTTTCAGCAAGTCGCTAGCATCTCCGTTCTCCTTCAAGATTTACAGGCCCACAGAGGGAAAGAGGAGGTGGAGGTGGGGTGCAGCTCGAGGGGGGGGAGTTATAGGGGGCACTGTCCGGCAGCTGTTCATAGTGGTCTTAAGTAGCTATTTCACACGGAAACAGAGTCAGGGCTTTCTGAATTCCTCCAGCTGGCCAGTCTCCAGCTCCGTCTGAAACACATTCCTTCACAGAGATGTCTATTGCACTCTCTGCCCTCCATTCTCACTGCTCTGGTAATTCAGATGCCACCAACCTTCCACCGAGTCTCACTCCACTGTCAACCCCTCTGTCGATTTATCCCTCGAAGCAAAGGGACAAAAATCCTCCCATCTTAGTCAGCGACAAGAAATCCCGATCCTGAGGGGAAGGATATCGCTCTGTCTGCGTGCCTCACTAACTTTAGGGACAACCTCTAAGAAATAAACCTGTCAATGGACAGTAAGAGAAGGTTCGGAAAACAAGACTCCCAGAAGTAAAAAAAATATATATTCTTTTTCATCCCTTCTCTCTGTCCCTGTCGTCTGCAGACACAAGAAGCATGTACACATAGAGGATTTAATAGCCGTTTAGAGAGCTTGTGTGAAAGTCAAACACTTTTTCCCACAATCCAAAGAAAGATCCATCATTCTCATGTGTTTACTTTAGGAGAAAAAGTCCCAGTCTCAGTCATGGCGTGTGTGTGTTAGAGAGAGAGAGTGGGTGGGAGGAAAAGAAGAAAAGAAACACAGCAAAAGAGGATACAAAAGTAGGGAATACGCACACAACTCCGCCAGTAACCTCTGTTCTTTTAGTGCGCTGGATGACAAATTAATTAATCAGGAGCTGGAGAGGCAAGCAAGGTGCCATAGATGTGAGACAAATGGAACAAGAAGATCATGCATCATACATCAAGAAGATCATTTGAATTGTAAAATTGTATTTAAAGGGGATAAGAGCTGCAAAGTAGCTGAATCAAGACATCCTTATATGCATCACATTTTCTTATTTTTTTGTGGCAATGTGATATGTGTCATCCCCGTTTAATAAATAATAAAATTGATAAAATACTGCTGAAAAAATTCTGATAATTCAAAATGTGTGTTTGTACAGTTTCTACACATCAAATTTGATATAACGTGAGTCTAATATATACACACAGTACATCCATTTTTTCTGAGCAATAATCCTAGATTCAGAAAGGAATCATATGAAAAATAATGAAAAAAATTCTTGCTGCATTGACAGGAAATTTCACAAGTATTAAGCCTTTATTTCTTCAAATTTAATGTACTTTAGCAACTTTTTTGCAGCCCCAGCAAAAAAAAAATCGGCATGAATTCAAATACTTCCTCTCACCGTTCACAGTATCAAGCATCAGTGCAAAAACTGTCTAACCTGTAGTTGATTTTGATCACACAATATACAATAATAATTAACTTTTCAGATATGGAGACACAGTATCACATCTAATTCCAAGAAATATCAAGTTTAATCTGTTCCGTTGGCTGATTTTCTTTTGAAAGTATTTTTTTTTTCTTGATTGCAAGACGTTTAAAAACATCTGTCAATGGAGGTGAAGACTTGCTTGTGGAAATTTCTTTTTGAGATAATCAAAATGCATTCTCCAAAATAATTAATAAATTGCACTGCATTGTTACTTGTTAAGTGCCTCCAAGTTTTAACTAGGATTTTTAATTTTTGCAGGTTCAAAATGTATGACGATAAAACACAGACCACAAGAGTGTGTCTTGGCCTGCCTGCGCGACCGGGTGGAGAACTGCGGCGAGTAGAACAGAGCCCCGAATGAAGATCTATCTCTTATCTGTCCTAATTGAAGATCTATCTTATCTCTGTGGGATGCAGTTGAGCTGAGAGCATGTGAGCCTTTGTCACATATGGAGATAACATCTGGAGCGTCTCTGCTCTCCCATCAAATCTCCACAACACTTGAAACTACATCCACAAACCTTTAATTGATAAAGAGCTCATACACAGTTATGACGCAGCCACAAAGCCGATCAGCAACCCAAACACTGCGCCGCAATTGGCCCTGACGTCTGTCTATGGGGGGTCCCGGCCACTGATTGGCCGTGACCAGTTTTCGAGAGGGACTTCTAATCCTCTCCACACTCTCTGTGGGTGCCCTAAGGACTTTCCCCCACATAAATCAGTCTGGCCTGGGTGGTAAAGTCATCACATCCACTGTGTCCACACACACACTGCCTGTTAGCACCCCTATCACATGGAGCGTGGTGGCCGTGAACGGAGGGTGCTGGCGGATCTCTGCGCACCGATTCCGACCCTGCGCTGCACTTTTAGAAAAGATAAACCGCTGTTCATGCAGCATGCAGTGAGAAACCCTTGAGCTCTGTCTTTTATGCAAACTCAATTTGTAGAAAAACATGCCATGTTTGTCTCAGTGACCCCGGCGACCCCTGTCAGTGAGTGCAAAGTGAGGTAAGGTTAAGCGGGACGGTGATGGCAATAATGGTGCACCGTTTTCCCTTTTGGGTGGTCTTGGCTCCACGCTTTGGTCAGTTTTACGTCTTGACACTGCAAATGTACAGTATCATGTGTTGCATTGGATAAGAGCCCTTCTGTTTGCAGCATGAGTCACAATAGGCCGTGTTATCCCAAGATATCAAATGATTACGGGGAGAAATCGCAGCCCAGCTGGGCAGCAAAAGCAGAAGCCAGAAAGGCAAAGTCTCCGTGAAGATGTCAAGAGCCCTAACAATAAGAAATGCTCAAACTGGAGTGTTGTTTTTCTTTCCAACAGAGATCAGAGTTATAAATCCTCACCGGCGACATCGTTGTTTGTGTGATTGGAGAATCCCCCTCAAGTCAAGCGCGAGAACTTTGTCACCAGAGCTTCCACTCTCACACTTTTACTCCAGTACAAACAAAACACTGGCCATTTCTGTTTGTGTGTGTGCGAGAGAGAGAGGGCGAGAGGGAGAGAGAGGGAGGGTCGAAGAGCCAGATAACAAGAGCAAGTGAGATGTCAAATGATTAAGACTTCTTTGAAATGGCAATTTACAGGCTATACCACCAAAAAAAAAAGAAAAAAAGCTGCCCCACAAAGAAAACTACAGGCTGTTCCGAAGCTGTTGTTCTCACAAGATTTAGTTCAATGATCTCTTTCATTTCTTAAACAATACAGGAGAGGTCATATTTCCAGAGGGAAGGGCCGCAGCCACTTCCACTAATGAGATCAGAGGGAAAGAAGGCAAACTGGAATTTTCTGATTAGCACTTAATTTTCTGGAGTCGAGCAGCGCAGAGCGTGATCCTCCCAAAGAAAACATTTTGACTCGCCAGTGAAGATAAATGGAAGTGCTTCTTGATATTCTAAAAGAACCTTAACAAAATTCTAATTGCACTGATGGGCTTAGGCATTCGCTGACAGGAAAATGCAGACTTGCCGAAGTACCTGGCAAAGAAAGACCGCAGACATATTCAAATTTCCATCTGTTAAAAAAAAAAAAAAAAAAAAGAAAGAAAGAAAGCTTTTATTAAAATCGGTGCCTCCTTTCCTGTAATGTAATTACAGTTACGACAATTTGGTGTGTTCTTTAAGAAAAACAAGATTTCCCGCACTGACAATTGTGAACACATTGAGGGTATTGATTACATTCCTCTCTGAGCTTTTCACAGCGGTACGTTGATTCATAACAGCCTTGACTGATAATTACCTCCACCAAGGATGTTTTCATTGCCATCTGTCTGTCTGCAGGATAACGCAAACGCTACCATGCCAACTTTCCATGAAACAAGGTGAAAAGTTGATGCCATTTCATTTTGGGAGGACGGATTCTTGCCCTTACGCGAATTTCTCAGGAAACGTTACCTTGGCGGAGGTCTGCGCTCTCCGACTGCGCTTCTGGCTGCAAAGGACGTGCGGAAGCCTCCGTGGAATGAGAAGGGGGCCTTTGGTTTTTCAGAGGAATGAGGCCCATGAGGCATTTGTGGACTCTGAGGGTCCAGATAGGAACATGCTGTAAATACAACTGTTTGTCCTTGTGCACAGTGAGAAATCTTTCTGTGGGACCTCATCCAACTGGAAGCAAGTCAAAATACTGTCAGCACCTGCCAGACTCTGCATTGGAGTGTCGAGGGCAGCCCCCGGGGTGTGAAGGATATATTGTGCAGCCAATAAAAACACCAAATCATAGCTTATAATACCTATCTATAAACCCTAATACCAACTTTCCCTTGACATATCACACTGGATGCGAGCCTGCGTTGTGATACGGTGACATTTTAAACAGGATTTTCAATCATATGCAGTAACATCCGAGTGCTGGTGAAGCACACAGAACTAAGCAATCACGTCATTGTATAAAAGCCGGATCCCGCCATTGAAAACTTTGCTTTACTCAACTTTCATCCGCGGGTGCCAAGTGAAGCAGGTGTCCGCGGGGGCCTAACAAGCTCTTTTCACGGACCCCCATGGATGACGTCACACGCACTAACGAACTTCGCTCCAAACCAGCCTGCTACATTCATAGCCCCATCGGCGCTTGTAATTTATTCAAGGCCTGGAGCAGGAATAGTGTGAGCGATGGCGAGGGGAGGAGGGGAGACGGCGGCGCAGGGGCAGTGTGCTTGAATATTGGTGTGCTGCCCTCCCCTGCAGAGAGAAACTGTGTCATAATACCGGACTCCTTTTATGATTCAAATCAAGGCTATTGTCTCTGTAAGCGACCGGCTCCGCTCTCGGCCGCAGAACAACCGGGCCACTATACGCCGGCTGCAGAAAATGAGTCCATTGCAGTAGTCTGAGGAGAGAGAGAGAGCAGGACAGCGGCAGAGTGCAGGGGCCGTGGGGATGTCAGGAATGCCTCTGCAGCCATGTAAACAATTGCTTATCTACAATTCATAAACTGTAAACACAAAACAAACAAGTGAGCTTGCCCAAGATTGGACATATTCCAGTCAGCTCCTGTTATATAGGACGCTTCTTTTTTTAGGCAGGCTTTATTTTTATTTTTTTTTAAGCACTGTAACAAAGGGTTGTTTTTTTTCTTTTCTTTTTTTTCAGGAGAGAATCATAACTTACATTTGAACGCGTTTATGACGCTTTTGTGTCCGCAGTGCAGCAGCACAGGTTAATCTAAAACTTATTCTGTGTGATGATAAACATCATGACATCAGCAGAAATGACTGGAGACATAAAACACGGCCGCAAGCCTCGTGAATTATAGAGTTCACTTGAAAAATAAGTCTGCGGTCCAGTGAACAAAAAAATGTGAATGAACATCTTCAGTTACCAGATTTCAGGCATGGCGATCTGGCCAATTCGCGGATTGTAGACCATTATAAGCTTGGACTCCTGTGCAGTTGAATTACATGTTGCCTATAAATGTAATTTTTTTTTCCTCAATTAGGAAACATTTTCTCACACTCCCAGTGTTGAGTTTTCTAAAGTGCGCAATTTATAGCTCCGCATGGCTCGGAAATAACCCGCAGAAACCATTTGCTCATTGAAGTCTGGAACCATTTCGCCTCAATAACTGATTCTCAGCCATGCTAATCTTTCCATTGGACAGTGGTGTAGAAAATGGGCACGACTTGAGAAAAAAGAAAAAAAAAACCTAATAAAGGAACCAGTTTCTTTTGGTAGAGTTGGTCCAGCACTGTTTAATATCTCCACCCAAAGTTTTTGGAACAATTTCCAGCCTCCACTCTCCTCATTTTAATGTGCAAAAGTGATGTGTGTGTCTCGGATGGGCGTGGGTGGGTTGGTGGGTAGTTGAGGTGGGGGGAGGAGGGAGCTGCGCGTAAAACTCCCAGAGGGGAACGGGGATGGGAAGCGCTGCGCACGGACTATCTTGTGTTGGGGGGGGGAGAGAGAGAGAGAGAGAGAGAGAGAGAGAGAGAGAGAGAGAGAGAGAGAGAGAGAGAGAGAGGCGGAGTAACAGCAGACGCCCGAGCGGCTCGAGCAAGGCAAAGTTTTTCAAAAGTTTTGAGGAGGTTCACCGAGAAGCACAGCAGCCGTGGCCGAGCTGCGCAGGATAACACGCGCGCACCGGGACCTGACGCTCCGCTTCCCCGTCTGATTTCGGAGCCTTCGTTTTTATGTGAACTTAATAAAGGATGTATTTTTACTGAAAGCCCAGTTTGAAGTGCTGGAAACTTTATTTTTTCCCCCCCACCGCAATGGAAGGGAATATTCCATGGATTATTTTGTCTTTTTTATTGCTGATGCACATCTGTGAAGGTAAGTCTCGTTGTTGAAATGGATTTTACGCGGTGCCAAAGAAGCGAGTGAAACACACACACACACACACACACACACACAAGTCTGGACAGTCGCCCCCGTCCAGATTTGAAATATGATTGGATCGATCCTTTTGTTTTCAACCAGTGTTTTATGAGCGCTGGCATGTTTAACAGGGAAAAACGCCCCCCCCC
>CAAKHG010049929.1:0-23805 GCA_901007715.1 Dactylopterus volitans | reverse complement strand
ATAAAAAAAAAAAAAAAAAAGACAAAAAAAAAAAAAAAAAAGCGAATGGAGAGGAGATGGAGGAGCGAAGCTGTAGTTCCAAAAAGCAAACATCAGCACGGCCAATTAGCAGGCGCTCAAATGCCAGAGCACATGAGATAACAGATTAGCGTTAGCACTTTAGCGCTATTACTGAGACGGGCCCGCGAGGGTTGAGCAGCGTGTCTGTGATTTCTCTGTCGCTGATTGGCCAGACGTAAATACCAAGGTGACGCCGCGCGCATGCTAGTTATTGATTTTTGCCCATCAGGAGACGGACTCTTCCGGGGACTATTGAGCCACTTGCAGGCGTCGCAGGCGCGCCGGGATCCGCTTTTTAAAAGGTCAGTGAAGATGACGCGCTCGCTGCCGAGTCTTTACACGTTTAGAGGTGCCGCTCCGAGCCGGTCTGGGAGGACACATATGGTTTTCCCAAATTTCCCGCACCATCCACTCAGGATGCGTCCGATCCAGGCGACTGGGATTTTCAGACATTCATTTCCATTTATTTTAGACATTCACTGTCGCTCTTTGCACCCGGTTGTCCATCCTGTCTAGTTGCACAACAGCTACATTTAGGCTAAAAAAACAAACAAACAAATAAACAAACGTTTTGCCGTTCAGAGTCGAATCTGGATGTCGGCGTTTACAGACACTTGGATGAAACTGTGTTTTTAGGGTAAATGCCGCTTTTACCCCGCTCGCCCTGGAGCCACGCTCATTTTTGGCTGAACTAACCCTTTAAGTGTTTCATTTTTTTTTCCCAACAGTTGTAACTTATATAAAGAAGTCAACACATGTAGTTATATATTATGTACTGAAATTGCAAATCTATGTATGTTTATTGATGAGCCACATTTAATTGTAAATATTCTTCCTGAGTCATGATGTTTTGTCTTTAACAGTGAGCGACTCTTTTAAATCTCTCAGATTCCAGATAAGCCTGAAATATGACACCTTTTAAACTCACCTGTCAGCGAGGTGACACGTTCATAATGAAATGGAAGTGCAGCTTTCACGGGTCCAATCATCCATCAGCTGGTTATACTTGCAAATGCGACACACAGGAGACATTATAGTGGTTAATAAATCAAAGTAGCAATGGTGTCACACGCAGATTCACTGCAGGGTAGAGACGGCGGGGGGAGGTCAGGAGGAGGTCAAAAGGAGGTCAGGAGGAGAAGGTCAGGAGGAGGCCTGGAGGAGATCAGGAGGAGGTCACGAGAAGGTCAGGAGGAGGTCAAAAAGAGGTCAGGAGGAGGTCAGGGGAAGAGGTGAGCGCCGCCTCCAGGGGGAAGAAGCGAGCTGGAGCACGGAAGGATGGTCCATCATCCTCTGGTTGGTGCAGTGGTTCTGCGTCCCGTCCGCCGCGCTGAAGGCGAAGGTTCCCTCGTAAAATCCGTCCTCTCACTGAACCCGCGAGGCGGTAAAATCACCTCATTAAATCACGCATCTGACTGTAACACAACAAAAGCCGGTCGTGACAACGGGAGCCTTCTGCTCTCAGCGGCGTGACCTCCAGCGGGCTCACTCTGGCGAGAGATGCTGTTTTACAAGGCTCTTTATTTCCTCCTTTCACACCAGATTCAATTGCCAATCAATAGTGTAATCAATGGTGATGGAAGAGTTCCCGCAATGGCCTGCCTCCGCCGCCTTGATTGCCCACATTAAGCAAAAAAACAGCTACTAAAGGTGGAGAGGTGGAGCTCATAGACCAAGAGGGAGGAAGCCATCACATTGTGAGGCAGACCTGCCGCTGCCTTCACTCTCCGGGTGCTCGTCTGTTAGCGGGTTTGTGCCAGGACGAACCAGCTGATGTCCATTAAACCAGGCAGCGATGTGGACCAAGTAAGACCCCGTTGCATTCTGGGGCAGGTCCAGACACTGAATGAATGGATGAATGAATGAATGAATGAATGAATGAATGAATGAATGAATGCTTTTTCTATTGTCATAATGTAAAGAAATACAACAAGATCGCTGAGCCGCGAGCATAAGAATAAAATATATGTAAATAAATCTAAATCTAAGGCAGTAATAATACACATTTTTTGACAATAACAATGCACCACGTGCTGCAAATTCAATATTGTTCACATTTCCACACTAATGGGATGTTGCACTTACAAGGTTACTGAACTTTCACGCTGCAGAAACAGGTGTACCGGAATCTTTAATTAGCGGAGTTCAGCAGGGCCACGGCATTTCAGCGGCGTCTCAGGAAATGTGACCCGGGCGGAGGTGCGGCAGTGTGTGCGACTCACAGAGCATCTCATTACCAACGTTCTCATCAAGTGACAAAATTAATTACATGATGTGAAGGTGATTGTAAAAAAAAAAAAAAAAAGGGTCTACTGAAAGGAAGAGTTTAGCATTTTTACTTTCAATAGGCTTGATTGATGCCGCTGTCATGAATGGAGAAAGAGAGAGAGACACACATTTACACACACTCACACAGTCACACCTTTAAGCGGTTTAGAGGTGCTCGTTAATCTGACGTCCAAGCTCGTTTTTTTTTCGTTTTTTTTTTTAACAAAGCCGGAGCGTTTTGGAAGAGGCCCAGCGGGGAGAATGTGCATTGGATTCCTCCCTTCCAAACCGGACAAAAACATCAGCGCTATTAATGCACGTCAGTCATTAAAATGAATGCTCTCGAGGGGGATCTGAGCCGTGGATGCAGGAATGCGGCGCTGCATCCGTTACCTTAAAAATGTAAAGGCGCCTCGCTAATCTAACGCCGCATAATCAAGTTTGAAGGATGCACGGAGCACACGAGCATGCATCACTTTGGCGTTATCGCGCCGCCTTGATTTATTCGCACGGCTACAAGCGGGCGATTTGTAAACAGGCGGCGGTTGCCGGGGTTCAGCCTCCCGATCTGACAGATCATTAAACGTATGACTTTGCGGAGGCTTTTCGCGCGGGAGGCAGGTTATGATTTTTGATAAGCAGAGCCGCGGCAGTCCTGGGGCGGAGTTAAAAAAAAACGATAAAAGGATCCAAACAGCACAGTGGTTCAGACCCGCCGAGCACTCGCTCACGCGGAAGCGGCGAGGTCTCACCGGCGCGATGCTCGCCGACGCTCTTTGGAGGCCGATCGGCTCGTGAATGCTTAAACTGTTCACGGCCCCGGTTCGAGCTGCGCTCATTTTCTTTGTGTGGAAAATTCAGTTTGGTCAGTGTTGTTTGACAACGCCCAAAAACAGTGTCACTGTATGTGCAAGTCATTTATAGGTTCACCAAAATTAAAAAAAAAATGTTGTAGAACAACGACCAAATAGAACCAAAAAAATGTGCAAAGGTTAGTTGGATTTACAAGAATAAAATACAAATGTAAAAAAAAAAAAAAACAGATATGCAACAAAGATGCGAATTGTGCAAATTAGGAACAGACTAAGAATTAAATAGTTTAAAAATCTATAGCAACAAAAACAGCCAATCTGAACGAAAAATGAAAAATCTGCAAAAAGCATAGAACTTTATACATAAATACAAAAATGCAAATAATAATAATCATAGTAGCATGTGCATAAAATATATCAGCCACATAACAATCACCAGTGTGTCTTTTATTGCAATAGTTAACTAGCTATCAGATTCAGTGACCGGAGTGAATCAGTGATCCGGATCATCTTAGTCGGACGTGTTTCGGGTGAGTCGCTAACTGGCCTTGTGGTGTTAGCGTTAGCCAGCCAGAGGACTCATATCCGGATCCGGGTTCATGGGGACCTCGGACTCGTGATTCTTGATTCAGTAAGAAAATTCGAATCATTGACGTGGGTGATTCAGGAACCCGGCAGCTCTCCTTTGTGTGGAAAAAATTCTGTTTGCACAAGGCAGAGGAGCTGCGACTGCAATAAACACACACTGTGGGCAACAAGAGGCCCAAATATGATGATTCATCCGGTATCGCCCTGTAACGTCCATAAATCCAGCCACCGTGAACAAACGTTGCAGGAGAGTATTTTTTATGGTCATAGCCTTATTCCCATTTGTTTAGCAGAGTTATGATAAGTGCTTCAAAAATAATGAACAGTCTGCCTGCGAGTGTGAGGAGTTCCTGTTTTAAATCGTCGTTCCTCAGATGCCAAAAAAGCATCTACAAATCCAAAGAATGGAGGAGGAAACATTCATAAAGCTGCAACCAGCGAAATTAATCTGCGCTCGCTCCCAGCTGATTTAAAACGATTAATCACCAGATTAATGGATGTCACGATAATCACGCTGAAACGTGCAACCCGATCAAAACCATATTTCCCTCTCAGTCTTTTTCGGGCACCTCGAGTAATTACAAAAGCACTATAAAAGCGGCATTTTTCATCGTTCAGGTCAGGAAATTATCCACTAATTGGCCCTGCTGGAAATTCAGGAATGGCAGCGCTTTGTTTCTAAGCAACTCCCAGATGATCGCCGGGAAAACAGCTTGAAATCCCCCTTTTGAATGACAGGCTTATTATTTAATCTAAAATTTACATGAGGCACAAGAGGTGCGAGGCGCCGTCACTCGACTCTGGGACGTTTTTGTGGCTTTTAGCGGGAGCGCGTGAGTGGCAGCGGCGGGGAATCGGAGAGGATTAACTCCGACTTTGAATGTCTCCGCCCTGCATGCCAAACAGTCCCGCTTGCCAGTCAGATTTCCGCCTGAAAACGAGGGAGACGACGCCTCCCGGCGCGCGTTCGCAAAGGTGCCGCGGTTAAACCTGCCCGCCGACGGAGCGGCGGCCTCGCAAATAAACGCCGTTTTTCATCCCAGTGATCCGAGCAGGCTCCCTCAGCCACGGAGGAGGGAGGGGAAAAGGGCGGGGCAACCGCACAAGTAACAGTGATTGGCTAAGGTAGAGTAACATTTCATGGTAAGCCAACCGGAGACAGACACACACACACACACACACACGCAGCAATGACTTTGTTTCTTACTTAGTTACTCTTTGGAAGAAGTGATTCGTAACTATAACTAATTACCTTTTTGTCAGTGTGGCCCTTTAAGCTCTCGCTCCATACTGGTAAACTTATGCAAGACAAAGAGACGTAGCTTCACAGGAGGAAAACATACATAACTCAAAATGGCAGCCGGGATGTTAAGACGTGAAATATGACTGAGCGTCAAAGTCTGATTTTATGCAGCACTTTTTTTTTTAATTTTTTTTTTTTAGCATCTCTGCTAATTCATCTTCACCGAACCAAGAACAGGTTTTCGGTGCTCGGCCTCTTTTGTTGGGGGATTAAAGTTTGCAATATAAGTGAGTTTTTCCTCATTTCTGCAGATTCTATGGTGCTGCAGCGATCTCATATTTCACCAGAGCTTCTATTCATCTCCGACCTTCAGTAGCTGCTATTAATGCAATTCCATGAAAAAGTCATTTCTACACTTATAATGAACCCAATGGGTTATAGTGTTCACATGATAAATTGCCCCATCATGGGTGTGTCTTATCTTATCTTATCTTATCTTGTCTTGTCTTGTCTTGTCTTGTCGTATCTTATCTTATCTTATCTTATCTTATCTTATCTTATCTTCCTGAGGGGTGTAATTCAAATTACAGTCCCAGTAACAATCATTCAAACATGTCAACACCTCTCTCACACACATTCAATCACAATCCAACATAAAATTCCTCCTGAAGGGAGAACTGCTTGCAGGGTTGTTGTATTATACTCTATGGTGGACACGCGGTGGTCGTAATCTTATGGCTGATGGGTGGACGTCGAAATGGAAGCAAACCTAACAAAAATCAAATTAAGCATCGACTGTTTTAGCAAACCAGAGAGTGTGCTACAAAAAGAGCACATAAAAAAGAAATAGGCCTTCTCCTGATCCAATTGCTTATCAGAGTTGAGACATGTGACCGGCCCGGCTCACCGCGTCGAAGCGCCGAGCTAACGTTATTTAATCTGATGATCGATATCAATCACATTTTATCACCGCAGAACCAGGAGAGGAGGAGAATATACGAGGGTGCTGGGTTGATGGTGGGGCAGTTATCGGCTTAAAAAATAAATAAATAAATAATACAATAAATAAATAAATAAACAAATCCTGTTTATGTTTCAAAGAGTTCCGCTTCTCTGTCGGCCATCTGAAAGTCAAAAAAGGTTCCTGGAAAAACCGTTTGGTCCCGCAGGAAGCGGCCGCGCCGCTGACTCGGCTGTTAATCAGTCACTCCAGCAGCCTGTTTGATGCGCAGCAGCCTGGCGGCTTTCTCGCCGCCGCTTGTATCTCCGCTGCCGTGTCAAACATCTGTCGGGCGCCAAGGCTCCTCGTCGGCCGTCTCGTCTCCTCGGCCGGCCGCAACCTCCTGAGTCGGCGCTCGGTTTGCTGCTCTCACTTTTACCAAACTGCTGCTGTCAGACGGTTTCCGGTGGAGCATTTAGATTTCTTTTTTTTGGATTGTCTCATAAAAACAGTAAAAAGATGGCAAACTGGATGTTCACACACGCGCCCGCGCGCACACACGCGTACACACACACAGAGCAGCATTACGCTCTGAAAGCGCGTTAAACCGCTATAACAGTCCTCCAGTTGAACCGGCTGAGTCATGCCTTAATCTTTCTGGAAATAAAAGTGCTTATGTGTCACTTATTCCGCTTCACTTTTTTTTTTTTTTAGTTGATGGAAGGCTTCGCCTAACGGGGGGAGGAGGTAAAAAAAAACACAATAAAAAAAAAACACCCACCCTTTGATTATTTAATTGCCTATTATATCCCACCAACGCTTATTAGCCCAGAATCTCACACTGGCGCTGGATTTAGCAACATGCTCATTCTTGAGGGAATTATAAGTCGCAGGATTCAGGAAAATCAACCTCGGCGTGTTACGGAAGGCGACAGCGAGCTCGCCGACTCACTCACAGCAGCGGCAGCAGCAGCAGCGGCGGCAGCGGCAGCAGCAGCAAGGCAACCCTCCTGCCATCTGTTTACCCCGGTGGTGTTTAGTGGAACGCAATCGCGCCGACGCCGTATTGTCTCATCCTTTTCCACCGATGTAGGGAAATTTCCGCCTCCTCCGGGCGTCCGGGCAGGGTCAGCTGCAGGACAGATGCCGGTCTGAGGCCCGTTCGCACTAAACTGCTGAGAAGGCGGAACCCTGCATCTTTAACATGCCGCTTCGGCGCGGCGAGAGGAACGAGCACGTATGGAACACGCGCGGCCCAGCGAGTGACTGGTAAACTGGTCATGGTTACTAGTTACTTCTCCCAAAAAGAGTAACTGAGTTAGTAACTTAGTTGCAGCATGACAAAAGTAAGTAGTTACCATGGACAGTAACTACGCTGTAACTTTGTCAAACGTGTGTGTGTTAAGACCTTGTTTTTTGCTAATTTAATACTTTTCTATTACACTGACCTTTTTATAGGCCTACTTATGAAGTTCTTGGGTTGTATTATTTTGCACTTCCTGGGGTAAATAAAACCCTCCTGTCCTCCTCGTTGCCTCACCGCTCACTCCCCACCATTCAGTTTTTTGGTTTTTTTTCATGTCCTTTTGGCATTCAAAATGCCCAGCAATTATCTTAATATCAACTAATGCTTTCCTTTATGTCAAGATTTCATTTTTGGCTTTCAATTGTTGAGTTTCACCTTTGTCCACCAGGCGGCGCTGGTGTATCCTTTTCAATGCAGGCAGCAAAATTTCAATTTTTTTTGACTGTATTCTATGAAGTGTGTTTCACTATTGATGTTTAAAAATTGAAAAATACATTTCAGTCCTTGAGATGTGATTTATGGAAAGGGGTTTCGGGTTTGTCCGAAAGAAGAAACAAACAGTGGAGCTAAATGTACACAAGGGTTAAAATCCCCAAATTATCATTAATATTTGATATTTCAGGCTTGAGTAGTTTTAAAAGATTCACTTGTTCAAAGTGGGAAAAATATTAATATGTAATATTTTTACAGCAGTTTGATGAAAGGTGACATTTTTGTCATTAGGGACAAATTTGTCAGGATAATAAAGGAATCTTAAAGGTTAAAGTCAAACATTTACCAAAAGTGCGCTGCAGCTATGCAGCTATACTTTTTTTCAAAGGTTTGCCGGCCTACTTTGACTATATTGTAAATGTTTTACTCTTAGACCTTCACAGATTGCGGATAACTGTGTTTCATGTTCATAGATTCCACTTTCTTTTTTTAATGCGATCAGAGTTATTAGGTTTGTCCTTTGTCTTCTAATCCTGCTAGGCTGGTTCTCACAGGACCGAGGGAGAGTGATAGCGCCCCCATCAGGACAGTTCACTTTAACACTCCACAAACAGAAATATATATATATATATAGACTATGGACTCACACTCAATCTTGTTAATAATTTAGCTTCAGGGAGAGTTGAAGCACAGTCTGCTCTACATTTCAAAGCGTGATACATTTATGGATTCAATTAACGATCGGGTAAAATAACGCACCTTTGCGGCAGCAAGATAACGCAGGAATCATTTGTGAGGTGTCATGTAAAATGACATGGTGAGCTTTTGCCATATTAGGGGGCTGTTTTTCAAACGTGGTAAGTGCTGAGGAAAGAGGACAAATGTGGAGGAGTCAAAGGAACAAGGCGGGAGACAATTGAAGCTGCGAAAATATACCGATTTTCACTTTATTTTTGGGAATATACATCTCAAAACAACATGCAGTGTGATGCGATTCCCTGAGATCTTGGTAACCTTAACTGACTGCAATTAACCTTGAGTGATTGGACCCTACAGGCTTCCGTAAGTGGGTCAAAAAGACCCGAATGAGCATTAATACGTTTTTTTTTTGCTACTTTTGTCATTTTTGTTAAGAATAATCATTTATGTTGTGTTTTGTATTGTGCCAACAAGAATGATTTCATGTTTGAGTTTTTTTTTTATTTTTCTCTTTTTAACATTTGGACATATTTAGACATATCTATTAAGAAATAGAGATGAATTGTCAATAAACCAAAAATGACAAAAAAAATGGAACAAAAACATATTGATTCTAATTCTGGTCATTTTAGACCCACCTAAATACAATCTCTTAAAATGTAAAAAAGGTAAATTAAAATCTTAAATGGTATCATATCAAAAACCTTTCAAAAACCTGGAATATGAAATGAGAACAATTTTTCATTACAGAGATATTGCAAGAAAACAACCTCCAAGGGTCATTTTAAACCCACTTGTGGATCTAAGGGTTTGGAAATAAGCTTTGGAAAGTTCATTAACATCAAGTTAATTGACTTTCCTGCTAAAGATACGCATGACATATTTGACATCATGAATCGGCGGTCAGCCAATCACACGCATGCCAGAGAGGAGCGGAGAGGCATGAGAAACCATCACAACCAGCTTAATTTGACTACATTATCCTGTCTGATAGGATGATATATTGAATATAGCCAAGTCAAACATGTGGTGGGACCTCGTCGTCACATTCAGCAGCAAGGCCGAGCCAATCTGCTCCAAACATGAGGCGGAGCTCACGTCCAGCATCACGGTGGAGGTTCAGGAACGCCGCCGCGTTTTCCGCTTGTTCGCTCCTGACCTGCTTGTTTCTTCGCGCCTCATCAGCACCGGGAAACTGGACCGGATCACACCCGTCCTCAGACCACTACAGCGGCTCCCTGTTTTAAAATATTACTGCTGATCTATAAAGCACTGAATGGTTTTGGACCAAAATATATGCAAGATGTATTATTTCCTCATCAGGCATTCCGGCCCCCCCTCAGGTGGTCTGGGGCGGGTCTACTGTGTGTTGCCAGAGCCAGAACCACACAAAGTGGAGCAGCGTTTAACCTCCTGAACACCGGAGGTCACCTGAGATCTGCTCAGACTGATGGCTGGAAACATTATTGTTCGCTGCAGCGTTCTCATGAATTTAACACATTATTCATTTTAATCGTTTTCATTATTCTAAATGCATTTTTATTAGCTTCATTTTCTTTCGCATCAATTTATTCTCCAATTTTTTTTAAATCTTTTAAAATGCTCTAAATATCTTAAAATTAAATCTATTTCGATATCATTTTTCACCTCACTCAGTGTATTTTTTAGTGAGTAGAGAAAGCTGCTCCACAAATACGCAAACAAACCTGCCTTCCTCACACACGAGATATAAAGATGTAAGTAGACACAGTCACAACCTCATGATTGAGACACAGAAATGTTCACCATGCAATGAGTTTATTTATGTCATAACTAGCTCCCCTAGAGGCCGGCTGCATTATAGGGCATGAATCCCGCCTCATCCATGGTAGCGAATGGGAATAGGGCCAATACTCAAAAACTACTTGACATAGAAAGGTGTTATTTTGTTTGTTTTTGGTCATTTCAGGTCATACCTATCATGCTGATGCATGTCCGCATTTTCATTATTCTTATAAGTAACTATGTACAATAAATAGTGGGCGTGTGGTGATCATGAGGGCAGTTTACAGTCGTCACCCAGAGGCAGTTTTGGACTTTCTTGTTTGAGAATTGTGGATAAGGATATTGAGAGGACATACACCATAAAGCCCATAAAGTTGGAGGAAAATATATATTTTTTTACCTCTTCTGATGAAATGATTGTGACGATGCGATTTATTCTTGATAGATAAAGTGTACATCGCCTTGAAGCTTTCGTGATCGACCTGGTCAAAGGTGATTAACGAGGTGTGTACGTAAAAATAAAAAGAGGAATGTGTCTGGAAAAAAAAAAAAAAAATTCCAACCTTATGGCCCGACTGTCATCGTCTGTTTCAAACAGTAAAACTGAATTATCCCACAGTGATCCGATTGGCTGATATCTGGCTCCAAGTGATGGCACCAGCAAAGGATAGCCGCATCCTAATCCAGCATATTTGTGCTTTGTTGTCCAGATTATAATGGATGCGCCGTGGTCACCGACTTGTTTTCAAGATGAAGTGTTAAAAAATAAAGTGTGAACAATCATCCATCAGAGTGTTGGAGGCTCTCCATTTGTTTACCAGCCGCATTTATCAGATCACCGCCGTCGCTGTGGTGAGATGCTGAGAGCCGCTCGCAGTCGCTGCCTTCCTACGGCTGCAATAACGCCCCAATTCATAACTAATTCATACTTTAATTCAGGTGACTCCAAAGGCTCCCAAGACTGCAGTTTGACCTTAGCGCTCCTGTGTGGCATTTCCAGCAGTGTTTTCTCCAGCAGCAGCAAACGCATGAGTGTGAAACAACAACAACAAAAAACAACAACAAAAGAACGACTGAAAAACGTGGTTTTCCATTTGTAGAAATATCTCATTGTGGTACACATAATGTGGGAAATATGCACCCTATGACTGTGTGTGTTTGTGTGTGTGCCTCCCTCCTCACATGCAGCATGTTTTTCAGTCCAAGGTCAGTGTGTGTGTGTGTGTGCGCGTGTGCGTGTGTGTTACATCGCCAGGCATGTCAGCCTCCTAAATTCCAATTATGGCTTCACCCTCTGCTCTAAGCGTGTTGTGAGGAGTCCTTGACAGGCCCAACACAATCAACCCCGGAGTCGTTATCGTATATCAAACATATTGCCGCATTAGTGACGTTGCCAGTGCCAGAAGGCAAAATCCTGCATTTTATGAATGGCGCCGCGTTTACTGTGAATACAAATTCGGTCATATCTACCAAATGAGTAGGTGTTTGCAAACGGGCTGTAATGGAATGATGGGACCCCAATATGGTCGACATAACCATGTTATGGCTTCTTAGAATTAAATTTTTTTGTGTGCAAATGATGCACACATGCCTCGAATGAATGATGCAATTTCACAGGAGCGCGTTCACCGCCGCCGATCGCCTCGCAGCAGATGCAGTGGATGGTGGCATCCTCCTATCAATGTCACCCATAGTCAGACAGGGTTTACTTACTTAGTTCCACCTCTAAAATCTTTCCATGAATTCATCTCAATCAACCAATCAATGTCCTTGCCAGGAAAAGACATTGTTAAATGTAAAAAGCTGTGAATTCAAGATTGTCAATAGTGATATCAAACAGCGACATGCCCGCCGTACTCCTGCCTCTGCAATTATTGGCCTTGTTCTTTATCAAGCTGTTCAGATGTTTTGGGACATCCATCAGCTGGCGTTTTTCTTCATAGGACTCGTGTTGCTGGCTGATGTTTAATGTTTCAGGAGGCTTCGTGTCGTGAGCGCAGGACTTTCAGCTTCTAGCGAACGCGAGGCCTCCTGCCCTGATCAGCAATTTTAGTCAAACGGTGTGTGTTGTGTGCTGTGTGCTGTTGATGAGGCCAGATGGCAGCTCAGCATGTGTCCTGAAAGGTTTGAGACCTTGGATGGCTGAGAAAGCGAATAACAGAAACCTCAGTAACACTTTCAGACAGCTGCTCACCTTTGATATACGCTAAGTGGCCATTTTATTAAGTACACCTGTTCAACTGCTTGTTAACACAAATGTCTAATCGGCCAATCACATGGCAGCAATCCAGCGCATCCAGGCATGTAGACATGAGCAAGAGGATCTGCTGAGGTTCAAACCAGCATCAGGGGGGAGAAGAAAGGTGGTTCAAGTGTCTCTGAAGGTGTCCTGGTTGCTGGTCTGAGTGTCCCAGCAGCTGCTGATCTACTGGGGTTCTCACACACAACCATCTCTAGGGTTTACAGAGGATGGTCCCACAAAGAGGAGATACCCAGTGATGCTCAGTTCTCTGGGAGAAGATGAACTGTTGATGCCAGAGGTCAGAGGCCAGACTGGTTCCAGCTGATAGAAAGACGACGGTTACTCAATGAAGCATCATTACAGCCGAGGAAGCAGGAGAGCATCTCTGAACCCAGAGCACCTCAAGCCTGGAAGCTGATGGACCACAGCAGCAGTAGAACCCTCTTATAGGAACACATCCAATAAAGTGGTTGGTGAGTGAATATTCCATATGCAAACCTATCAGCTGCAGAAGTTTATGAAAACACGCAGGTTCCATTCGCATGTATAGTATATGTACGTGTGTACACTCACTCCGCTGCCCTGAAACTTACAACAGTTACCTAATGAACCGCCGTGCCTGCGTGTACCTAATAAAGTGGTCGGCGAGTGTATTTGCAAACTATTTGCAAGATGTGACGCAAGCCAACTCGACAGCACCGGCACCAGCATGTGGCTGTTTGTTGATGCTGAGATCTGAGCGTGTGCATATTTAACGATCTTCTGCCGCGCAAACACTCGAGGACCCGCTGACGGATTTGTGGAAATTCCTCCAACGTGCCGCCCGCCGTTTGTTGTCATTCCGAGTCTCTGCGCTTTGATATTTGCTGGCTGGGAGAAGAGACCCAAGACTACAAAAACACCGGACGACGCTGGCAGAGAAACCAGCGCTCTGACATGTGCCCGCCGCCGTGCAGCTCGCCGCCATGTGTAGCTAGCTGCCGTGTGTGTAGCTCGCCGCTGCCAAGCTGGCTGCCTCGTAGCTCGTGTAGCTCGCCGCCGTGTGTGTAGCTCACAGCTTCAGACTGCGCCGTCTCGCTTGGTTTCTGCGTCCTTGTGTTCCGTCTGTTGCACGAGTGCCACTCGTGCTTGGACGATTGTATTGTGCTGATGTTTTTGTTTTGTTTTGTGTTGTTTTGTTCCCTCTCAGGCCGTCTCTCTCCACCGGAAAGCACTTTGCACATAATTTTTTTTTTTAATTAATTTGTGCGTGGCGTCGAGCGTTTGCAAAATCTTCTGCGCGGACAGGTTCGGAATACTGGGCTCATGCAGGGCTTCCCTCGGCAGAGACGGTATTCCATTGATTTCTGTAATCACTTTGACGTAATTATGCAGCAATATGCTGAATGAGCTCCTCGGGGTGGCGGTGGCGGTGGCGATGGCGGTGGGGGTGGTGGGGGTGGTGGGGAGTGAGCGGGTACAGTGCAGAATGCTTTCTGTAGTGCGACTGTGCGATTGCAACTCCCCGGTGACGCCCGCCATGCTCTGCAGCAACCCTCCGCCACAGAAAGCTTCGACTCGACACATTAAATATGGGCATTGAGGGATGGATCTTAATGCAACAGAGCAGCATCAAATACTGCGGGGCCTGCATACATTACTGCGCGCTTTAAAGTTTACTTTGTGCTTGTCTTGCTAACCCTCTTCTTTTAAGTCAGGGGAACGACTTCAGTGCAGATAGGACACTGCCAGCCTGGGGTTTTGGGGGTGTTTTGGGGGGGTTGACGTCAAGCTCCAATTACTTTGACAAGTTTTATTTCAACCCAGAAATTAAATAAGGAGGGATAGCAGCATGCTAAATGTTGTAAAGCTTTGGCTGAGGATGTGAAGCTAATGAATACAGCTGTGAGAGGAAGCAGGGGAGCAGAATGTGACAAGGCGGCTCCCAAACAGTGATTCACAAGCTCATAATGAGACACTGAACCCACATTAATTCTTTATCTGACAACTTATTTATTGTAAGATTCAATGTCCTTTTTGGTGTATATCAGTGAAAATATCTGGCTCTTGAGGGGCCAAATATTCCACTAGCTCATCCTGGGTGGCAGGTAATAACAGGGGAGGAGGGGGGGCTTTGGTTATGATTATTATTATTAAGCCCTGAGCATCCAAACTGTTTGTTGGCTGTGAGAACCTTATCGGAACCGCCAGAATTGTTATTTTACGTTCTTCCAAGAGGATCACACTTTTGAGGGTCTAAACGTGCCCGATGGCGTCCATCAGTTGGGGCGAAAAATTTGATATGTCATAGAATTTGTAAATGGGTGTTGCAAAGCGGCTCCATAGCGCCCCCCAGCAGAGAGTTTCAATGAAACAGCCCAAAAATGGATGGAAATCGGCGGGTGTATGAATCATGTCCAGATGTACAAAACAGTCTCTGGGAGCCAGACGCTAAACCCAACACCAAGTTAGATATTTGACAATAGAATATGTCTTTATTCTCATTGTGCAAGTGCAATGAAATTGAAATGCGATCCTTGGAAAATTAAAAAAAAAGAGGTAAAAACATAAACCCCACACAAAACATCCACATTTGAATTGACTGTGACAGTTTTTGCCAGTTCCATGGCTCATATTTGAACTCTTCCCAGCGGGTTTATTGGCTCTACTTAAAATTTTGCACTTATACAAAAGCCCTTGAGGTTGAAACGTCTTCAAAAGCTCGTGCATATCTCTCACGGTTTTCGAATTATCACAGTTTAAACTTTTAAATACCTTAAGCTGGTTTCAGGATGTTTTTCCCGTTGACATTGTAGTGGCGTATTTGCTTAACTGTGCGACGGCGTCCTCGGTATGTTTGCGTTGACGTCACGGCTCCGTCACATCATCACAGTTCTTTTAGGACACTTTGTGTTTAATCATCAATTCAGAAGTTTTCTGCATTCAACAGCTCCGCTCAGCTCTAAGTGTGCATGTGCATTCTCTGAGGGACTTTCTAGTTTGATATGGCCGTGAAGGTGTGGCAAAATGGCTCTACAGCGCCCCCTACAACATTTCAACTGAGTAGCGCTCATCAGCCACAGATAGCAACAACACCAAGGTTGCCACTTGCTCCGACCTGCTCATGTTGCAACTAAACGCTGCGGGCAGTTTTTTTTTTTTAATCATCATCATAATCCTCATCATCCTAATCACCATTATTATATTTATTGTTACTGACGTGTGCTGACGGCCTTTGACGGAGCTCCTCAAGCGTGCGTGACAAACGGTTTCCGCTCAGTAAGCAAAGGTGATTTTTAGATCAGGACTCCGGCTCAGTTCCACTCAGCCTGTCACAGGAGGCAGCAGCAGCAGCATCACCTCCACTGACACGTCTAAAATTGGCTTTGGTCTTCCTGCGTGTGTTCACGCGACCGTCCTGGGTGACGCTTTACTGCAGTCAAACAGAGGGCAAACGAGTACAGGCCGGAGCCAGAGATGAGTTACACATGATGCAGCGCAACATGCACTTCATCATCGTGCTAATGAACCTGAGCACTGATGAAATCAGTGAACTGACCGCTGAATTATTTTTAATGAATATGTAAACTGCTCTGTCACTTTATTAGGTATGTTCAGCCGCTCATTAATGCAACTATCTCATCAGCCAATCACATGGCAGTAACTCAGGCGTGTAGGCGTGGTCAAGAGGATCCACTGAAGTTCAAACCAGCATCAGGATGGAGGAGAAAGGTGGTTCAAGTGTCTCTGAAGGTGTCTCAGCAGCTGCTGATCTACTGGGGTTCTCACACACAACCATCTCTAGGGTTTACAGAGGATGGTCCCACAAAGAGGAGATACCCAGTGATGCTCAGTTCTCAGGGAGAAGATGAACTGTTGATGCCAGAGGTCAGAGGTCAGAGGAGAACAGCCAGACTGGTTCCAGCTGATAGAAAGACGACAGTTACTCAATGAACCATCGTTACAGCCGAGGAGGCAGGAGAGCATCTCTGAACCCACAACACCTCCAAGCTTGGAGCAGATGGACCACAGCAGCAGCAGGAGACCCGTTTGTATGAAATAACCCACAGCCACTACGAGACACTTACAAACTGTTTACTGTCTCAGATGGTTTGAAACGGA
This sequence comes from Dactylopterus volitans, assembly GCA_901007715.1. Lineage (NCBI taxonomy): Eukaryota > Metazoa > Chordata > Actinopteri > Syngnathiformes > Dactylopteridae > Dactylopterus > Dactylopterus volitans. Next base: position 7,350 of record CAAKHG010049929.1, on the reverse strand, counting down.
TTATGCATAACATACATGTACATATCTGAAACTTAAATTAATATTTATCTTTATTGTTTATGTGGTATATAGTTAGACTTGTATCCTTTTTTTTTTTTTTTGCTGCTCCAGTCTGATGGCAAGTTAATGCACCAAAATTGTGTTCCCAGTGTGCACTAACGAGTGCATGCTACGCCTGACGGTAAAGTGGCTGTTCGATTCTGTTCTCCTAGGAACACATCTAATAAAGTGGTCAGTTAGTGAACCATAGCAGCCGCGGAAGTTTATGGAAATACAGAGGTTCCATTAGCATGTATAGTATATGTATGTGCATACGCTCGCTCCCCCACCCCAAACCTTATCTCCACAGACTGGGAGGCTTGCTTGAATATCTTAGTCGTCGTTAAACTCCCTCCATTCATCACGAGCCAAACACCTCCTCCCTCTTTTATTTCAAACAGCCAAGATTTACACCTGCGACGCTCGGAATGCCAAGGGCGAAGCTCACCAGTAAAAATTTCAAACAATAAATCAGATGCCGCGATTTGCGCACGCGTGGCGTCCTCGCAGACGGGGCTTACGTGCTCATGCTCCTTAAATCAACAGGCTTTCCGGGAGCTAATGTGATTTTCCGTGCATTTGTGTGTCGGTTGTAGCTCTTACATGACTCTCCCCGATAGTGGGATCATTGTAAATTCCCAAAGGGTGTTTTGGCTGACTTCCTAAGAGGCTCTAAAGAACATACAGCCCCCAGAGCTGTGCTTACGCCGCTCCTGCCCTGCGTACTGATATAATAAATGATGCAATACCTGCAAAAGTGGACTCGTAAACTAAGTGCACTTGCCTCTCAGAAATGATGGCGGCGTTACCGTGCATCTGCTCATGCCTGGTTTAATGTTTAACCTGCTTCCCGGGGATGTTTGGGTTTGTGTGACGCATTCGTCTATATCACAAGCCTGGAGTGGGCTATCCTGCAGGGAATGTTTTGGAGATTTACAAGTTGTTGCAGGATGTCGAAATGTTCCGAAAAACGTGTCAAACTATGTGAGCGGCCTTTATATTTTCCTTACAGTATTTTTTTTTTTTTTGAGGGAGGGGGGGTTGGTTTCTAACAGATAAACACGCCGATAGCAGCCGCAGTCGGATGTCAAAGAATCAGTGTCAGTCTTTTTGAATCCATGCAATACTCGAGTAAACTATCATGTAAAAGAGACATTTGGCAGAATATGTCTCTCCATCTCCGCTCATGAAGAAAATAAAAAAAAGAAATTCATCACAGAGAAACAAAAAGAGGGAGACGGATTGTAGCTCGGAAAGCTGCTGACTTCATTCAGCGAACTCCGATCACCCACCTTCAGCTGTAAGCGCATTTCTCCCGCAGAATGGGGACTGTGGATTTGGTCCCGCATCGCTTCCAGTGCATTTGTGTTCCAAGGGAATTGATTCCGAGCCAGTATGGAGAACTGGAATTGTAATACTGACCAGGACTGCAGGCCCAGACCTTGAGAATTGAATTTTGCATTCTGAATAGGAGTCTCCTTGAGCTTGCTTTCGTCTTTAATCTTCACCTGATGGAGGGAAGTGTTCCTTCCAGGAGAGCGAGGTTCACTAGATTGTGATTAACCTTCTCAAAGTCGATTCTAACAAGTGTGTTTGGATGCGCATCAAGGCCGCGTTTGCAGGACGATGTTGATGGATGCTCAGGGAGACGCGCCCGCCGAGGAAATCCGAGACACATTTCATATCAGCAGAAACCAAAGGCTGAAGAACCTTGAGAGAGACACTGAATGTGCTGCTGAGGTGGCAAAGGTCACGCCTGGTACCCTGCGGTGCGGCCGGAACAACTGAAATGGACCCGGGGCACATAAAGAAACGCACCGTAGGCAAAAGCGCTGCGACGTTGATGAATGCTGTCCTCTGAGTGTTGGGTAGTGTTCTCTGATGATATGCGGCATGTTCCCCGGCTCACAAGGTTGCCGGTACAGCAAAACAGTGATGACGTGATGGTGCGGAGAGCCAGTATAGATATGAACATATATATGTAGTATTGAAAATGGACATATACTGTACATGTGTATATGTGAATATTTTACGCATGTGTGGATATCTGAATGCGAGTAGAGAATATGTTTGGGTACTTACACATTGCATCAAAATACACAGTATATTCTCCATCCACATGTACAGTATGTATTCACTCACAAGCATAGATTTTCCATTCACATACATGCATTTTAACTCTCGCTAACGCTTGCTGTACGTATTAAAAATATGCTTGTCATAGATCCGGATTACGTCTTGTATATGGCACCCCATGATGTAGTAGATGCTGTATCTGACACCAGCAACTGTGGCGATGTCCCACTGTGGGCCTGGTTTGTGTCAGCGTCATCAGACAAATCAGTTCTTTAAGAAATTATAAATTGATTCAAACATATTTAGCAGTGCTCCTCCCGACACAACCTCCAAACCAGTCACATAAGTCATGTGTTCCAATCCTCCTTTGTGGCTTTCAAAACACTGTCACTACAGCAATGTCCATCAAAACAGCAGCCAGCGCTTGCAGCTGGCGACCGGGAGGACATTTGTGTGACCATCCACCTCCCCCATCCACCCGATTCACAATTTCTCTGCACAAACATTCAATGTCAATGGATTTGTGCTTTTTTTTCTTTTTCATAATTATTATGGCCACTAGAGGGCACCTGTCATTTAAGCGTAGGAGTTTCATTGCACTTATGTCTTATTATCCTAATCCGCAGTCCGACCCTCATTGGAGGCAAATTCTTCATTTCTGCTCAAATGGTTTGGCAGGAAACATGCGAAGCTTCATCTGCTGAAAACGGAACCCGAGTAGATCCACTGGATCATCGCTGTCTCGCTCCAACCTGAAGCCGCCTGCCGAGCAAAGCAGTCAGCCGAGTTCAGGACCGAGCCAGCTCAGCATGAGCATGATTTTATGGATTATGACCTGCAAATAACCCCAAAACAGATTAACCAGCAAAGTCTAAGAGGCATCGAATACATGTTGTGAAACGAAGAGTTTCCGCACGACTGCCAAAATTGTAGAACCACGTTTGTGTAATCCACAAAAATTATTTTAATAAGTGTTTGTTGTCAGAATAATGTGATTGTCTGATGTATTCAGCATCATGCAGTGAACAAATAGAAGTCAAACCATGTTCGACAACCTTTTCCTCTATGAGGCATGAAGGCTGTCACAAGGCGCTTCAGTGCCCTCTTGTGGCCACTCTCCATGCCTTCCTCTTTTTTCCTGCTCGACAGTGGCTCGGCACATCGACGAAGCCATGGCACATTAAAAAAAAGGGTTTAGAAAAAAATTACGTTAAATTCTGTAAAAACGTAATTTAGTGTTTTTCTGTGCAGAGATGCGAGCGAGCCATAGATGATGTTTGCAGGATGACAAGTTATGCAAACACAGTTTTTCTTTATTATTATCGAGCCGTGTTTCCTCAGTGTCGTGTTTTGTTTTCTTTTCTCCCCGCCACGGCTTTCAGGTGAGAGGAGATTACCTCTCAGCTTCTACAGGGAGGAAGATCATTTATCTCACTAATACCAGAGGTGAGTGATCATGAAGTGTGGAGACTCCGGTGGAAAAAAAAACTGGGACCTCATCGTATCAATCATCATCATCGCAGCCACAAATGGAGATCTCTCATCGCACGCCGCCCCCCCGCCATCGTAAGACAGACCGGCTGCGGGCTCTCGCCCCAGCTGCCACCGGCCCTGCTTATTAGTCGGATATGTTGGTCGTCATTAAATGCAGCACCGATGGGATTGTTGCTGTGGGAGAGTAACATTCGTCAGTCGCGGCGGGCAGATGTGGCACTTTCAATCACGGAGTGGGCGGGTGACTAAAGGCGAGTACATTTGATTAACACGACGGCATAATTTAATGAGGTGTGCCATGCTTGACCTTTCACATTTATTCCACTCAGGTAAAGTGTGTGAGATGATGGATCGGTGCAGGAACCGGGCGGAATACCAACTACACGCTGCACAACACACTGAGCCTGCTCCCAAACGTGCGGCGCTGATGCTGCTGTCTTTCTTCTACTTGAACGGGATAGTTCACCCAAAAATGAAGATTCACTCATAATCTCTTCACCATCTCTTCACAGCTTATTATGCACCATAAGAGTGTTTTTGATTCTTTCTTTTTTTTATGAGAGAGGCCTTGACGACATGGCGGGGAGGGTTGAGACGGAGGGAACTGGTGCACGTTCGGCAGCATATTCATGTCCCGAAAATCGCTGCTCAGCTCCCACGTCAGCATGCAGCGTCAAACGCAAGGGCGGAAAACGATAAAATCCAGACGGACCAGCGTGAAATGTTTCAAAGTTCGTGTTCAATCAGTCTAGAAACCTTCATGTTTTCTAGTTTGTTTGTTTTTTAAGGCGAATCAATGATGTGACCAAGTTTGACCAAGTTTGACCCCGACGTCCTTCCGTAATCCCAGATGGGCACCTGACGGTGGGATAGTTCACCCAAAAAATGTCCTCATCGTCTACTCACCACCAATATGCCACTGAAAGCTGCCATGTCCTGCTGTTTTTTTTTCCCAAGAATTTTCTGTCACCTTGAAAGTCTTTAAGGTCTCTGAAGTTTCTGTCATCCATTAAAAATGACTCCGATCCTTCGCTCTATAGCAGGTCTCAGTTTTTGTGTCTGCACCTTTAAATGCAGACGAGCTAAGGCTGGCCACGCCTCCCACTGGCAGTGGGTGTGGCTCAGGTTGTCCCATATGAGAGGCACTTTTGTTCAGGCGCAGGCCGAAAAACAGCACTGCAGCCAAATCCAGTGCAACTGAAGTAAACGGGGGCCGCTTCTCCAAACGAGGAAGAAAAAAAAAACAGATAAAAACATAAAATGCCTCCATCCTGCGGCTGCGAACGCATCCGATCGTCTGTGAGCCGCCACCTTCAAATTCAACCTGAAAAGCCGTCATTTCCGCCATGTTTTTAGCCCAAATGTCGCTGTTATCCCGCTAGCCCGGAGCCACATTCACTGTCGCTCCGTGTTTCCAGCAGGTCAGCAATGCAGTTAAGCCGCAACAAAATACAGATACGACTCGGGGACATTTGAATGATTTTGGCAGGTTTCCGAGGAAACGCCCGGGTATTAAGCGTGGCCGGCTGCCCAACACATCTGCCGTGATTTGCTTTGGCAGGCCGGAGCGAGCGTGCGGAGTCTCGTCGACGGCCACCGGCGTCGTCTCCAATGGGTGTCACACGCCGGCGCCGCACGGCAGCGATGCGATCAAAAGCCAATCAGGCGCCGGGAGGCCGGATGGCTCGACTGTGTCTGTAATAGCAGCGACTTTATGGGTCCCAGAGGAGAGTTTGGATGGTGTAAAAGAACAATAGGGTGTCTGATAAAGATATGAATAAATGTAACAGAACCTCATTTAAAGTGTTCAGGCTTTGACCTTCATCCCTCTGACTGGGGTCCCCGCGGACGCCAGAGATGTGCTTTGTGTCTGTCACCCCAGCTTCTCATGGCATGGTCCGTGAATTTCTCCTGAACAACTTCAGATCATTGTTCTCATTGTTTGAAATTTTGACAATGCATCTGCGTCCGAGGGTTTTAATAGACATAACGATTCACCGGGTTTGTGTTTATCGGGTTTCTGGAGGAAGCAACCGGGTTTTCTCATGTGCACTCTGTAAATTCCCAGAATGTTTCTCTTCCAGAGGTGGGTTGCTGCTCAAAGCCAGACATGAAATGTTTTATGACCCTCACAATAAGTGCTTGCAACCTATTTCACAGGGCAAACTGTAAAGTGGTGCGTTTGATTGACATGCAGTCAGAGCAGAAAGGGCTTACTGAGGGACGCAGGGAGGGTATGAACATGCACTCGAGTGACGCCTGAATCCAGTCAAGCTTGTAAGTACAAACAAGGATAAAAAAAAGCTGCAATATGCAAACACAACATGCCATTTAAAGCTGCCATTTTGTGCTTTTTTTTTTAATTTTTTTGATAATTTTCTGCTGTCTCTGTTGCGTCCTCACCTTTCGATGCAAACGAGCTCAGGCTGGCCACGCCTCCCACTGCCAGTGGGCGTGGCTCAGGTTGTCCAGCGTGGGAGGTGCTTTGGTTCCGCCTCACCACGTTGACCGAGACGCAGCGGCGCCCTCAGAGGTCCAAACTCTGCAGGCACAGCAGCAGGTTTCAGAGTGGTTCATCAACTATCATATTTCTAAGAGTATTCGAATTTGAACGCTGTGGATTAACTAGCTATGGTATGTAGACACGCTGGCGACACACAAAACCATGAAAAGATGCACAATATGGCCCCTTTAATTGTACAACCCGTATTCCAAAATAGTTGGAATGATTTGTGAAATGTAAATACAAACAGAACGTCATGATCTCATAAACCCATATTTCAGTCCCAATAGAGCATGAACGACATATCGGATGCTAAAAACTGAGACCTGTTCCAACTTCTTTGAAATGTCGTGCTCGCGTCAAATGCAAAATGAGCTAAAATTAGCCTCAATATTCTGTTTTCATTTACATTTCACACATCTCCCCAACTGTTTTTTTGGCACTGGGGTTGTACGTTTCCTAAAATATCATAATAATCTATTGTTTTTCCAGAAGAAAAATCTCAGCATTTTGCCATGATAGGAGTTCATTCTCGTCGCATGTCAAATGTGTGGGTAGGATGAAGGTTAGTGTGTATTTACGCTGTGACTTTCCCCTCAGTGAAGCGCCTGAAACTGCATTTCCTCTCCAACAGACCCGACTCCCTCACAGTTTCTGTCACACAGACTCTCCGGCGGCGACCTCGAGTGACCCCCAGACCTCCCCTCCACTTAATGTTTCATTTCAGTCAGAGCGGCGAGCCGGCGACGAGGAAGTGACTGTGGCACTTCACAGTAACGAGAGGTGAGTGGCGCCGCTCCGGGAGCCTCCCGGAGTCGAGCGTGGTAGTGACGCGCCGGCGTGACGGCGATGCAGCTCGGCCGCCGCGGCTCCGGCAGCTCATAGCTGGAACAGAGGGAGTTAACCGAGGAGGTGGAAGGTGCTATTTTGACAAGGTGACAAGATGATCCGCGACTGTTCATTTTATAAGTTTGAGTGAGAAGCACAACTGTAAACTTGTGATCTGAGATGTAAAAAAAAAAAAAAAAGGACGATAAATTTAAAAGAGCATATTCATAAAGACGTTCTTGAGGATTGACTGAAGCCATAAAAGGGTTAAAAACGGTTGTGTTTAAGCCTATTTCATTCTGTGTCGTGAACACAAGCAACTTTTCTTCAGTTCAGTGGTGAACTGCCAGGTGGACTCACCAAAGTGATCCGGTTCATTTGAGTCACTGCACTCTGAATCGGCGTTACTC
>CAAKHG010049927.1:0-12114 GCA_901007715.1 Dactylopterus volitans | reverse complement strand
TTCACCAAAACGGGTGATGGCACCACCAGGAAGTCCCTCAGCGACATGGTGACAGAGTGAGCCACCACGGGGAAGCGCTCACACAGCCGACCCAAGCCCTGAAGACAGACACACACACACACACATATGGATTCTCATAAAAAAAAAGTTGTGGTCTAAAAAAGGGACATTTTCTCAGGGTTTCTGCAAGATGTGGTCATGGAAAATCCTCATATGCTGCAGATCCACCCAACTAAATGTACAACACATACGTAAAACACATTTATGAACCCACACAAACTTGACTGTAATGACAGAATGACCAATCCTTGTTTTATTTTTACAGTAAAAGCCTGCACTGCTGACAACAATGAAAAAACCCCGCTGTAGTTTCTCTCCACAGATTCAGCCAATGCCGACCTGCTTTTCTATGAATTTGTTAACAGGTTTCCCTAAAGTTGATGATCCACACACAACCAAAGGTAAGTGTGCCGACACACACCGACACATTCCACTGATATTGACTCTGTCTTATCTCCTAATTGGAAAAGCAGATAGATGGAGCAAAGGCTGGGTGAAAACACACCTAGTAATCAACTCTCACTCAAAGACTAAAACCCATTTCACGGATCAATGTCTTCTTTCTTTCCTGCCATTCTTGTGTGCATGTGCCTCTACCTTTCTGTCTGTCTGTCTGTCTGTCAGTCAATCAGGGAGTCTTTCTGTCTCTCTTGGAAAACCTTTAATACTGACTTGTGCATGTTTCTCAACTGAGGCTAAAAAGGGGAGCAAAAGGCGATTGGAGGGTGGGTTGGTTTCCATCTGCTTGAACTAACCTTGACATATTCTGCTTCTGGAAAGATGCAAGCCCGTCTGCTGCTCTGATTGCACAACCTGCAGCCACAGGCACTGACACACAAACTTAAAATAACTCTACATTCTGTACCGTGAAGAGGAAAGCCTTGTGAAATTTAAATATCACCTACTATCATATCTACTTTCAAAAATTAAAGCGAAGAAGCAGAAATGACAAGGCAGTGAATTTAAAATGTTGGACATCAAGGTTCAGGTGGTTTCATTCTCAAAACTCTCATTACTTCTAAATTGTGAACCATTTCCTTTTCTAACAGGACAGTAGGCCTTTATTCAGGTGAATCAGAGCAATTAGCTTTAGCAAGAGTCACTTTGATTTAATGGACACGTGCAGAGGCAGGTTTATGAGACATTATTTGAAGTGATTTAATTGGCTGGACTGTGATAATGCTCGAGACACTCTTTTCACTAGTTCCATAATTACTCCCCATGGAATTTTTCACACTTTAATGTCTTGTATTCCAAGATCACAGTTTAATGTTATGCACAGGTCCACGTTGCATAGTTTTCTTTTAATATAAAACAGTCATGTTATCTCATGGTAAATTGAGTGTCACTGTTTTATGTCATGGTCTGAGTGAATAGTCTTTTCTTATTGGCCGGCAAAAATACATCAAAACTGTTTCATGCACATTTAGTTTGGGTCAGGCTCAATCACTGTAAATTCGTCTGCAACCAACTTGTAACTAATGGGTACAGCTGTCCAAGCTTTATAATCAACTGAGCTGTGTTAGCAACACTTAGCCAAACTGAAAAGCTAGGCTAAGGACGGAAGAAAAACCAGCAATGGCTGATTTTAAAATTTCTTTCAAATTATTTGGAGAATACAAAAACTTTGAAGAAAGGGATATGGCAGAGGAGGTTGAAATGGAATATAAAGGAAAGCAATAAACGAGGCCTACTGGGAGACCAGTTTGAGCTAAAATCAAGCTTAATCTTAATACTTTGTCACAATTTATGGCGATTGAGCCGTAACTGTCACTCACCACACTCCAGTAGAATGTACAACCTATTGTGACTAGTAGGCTTGGATGTAACAGGACCACAGTTATCAATTGTCATGGCAAAGGTCAGCTCTCTCTTCACAACCTCTCAATGTTTTCAAACCTTTTCAGATATTCTCATCTTATGTTGTTGGTAAATAAGTGGTATCAGCAAGATAATCAACACAGTTACCTTGAGAGTTGCCCAACAAAATCTCATGAGATCATCCCTGAGTCTATGAGGGCATCTGTGTCAGATCTGAGGATATTGCCTTAAGGTGTTCACAAGAATGGGACAGATGGATGGATTACTCAAACAATACCTCAACCACACAGAGGCAATTATTGCTGTAGTTGAGGTTAAACAGCCTTTATGCACAGTCAAAAGTACTTGTCAAATGGTCGCACAACTTTGAAAACTGCTTACTCCACTCACTTTTGTGATATAAAATTAGGGGGTGTTAGGTACGGCCAACTCTAGAACTCTCCAAAAACTGTGTGAGCCACACCCGATTTCTGTTTTGATTAACCTAATAAATCATATTCATAAATGTCACATCTTAACTCTCCATATGATTTTTACTCTGTCTTTGAGTGTATCCATTCCAAACTATGAACTCTTTTGATTTCCAACCTGGTAGGGATACACATCGTACAAACTGGCTCTGATTGAACATAATCCAACCGTTGCTGTGTGACTGATTGTGCAGGTTTAAGACCAGACATCTGCTTGCAGATACTATTCAATCACCGGTTTGAACTATACCAAAAAATGGATGCCATTCTAAGGAGAGCTTTATAGCCCGAATGACAGCAAGTGACAGAACGGCTGATTGGTTGCAGGGAGGATGCTCACCCTTCAAGGCGGACGTCAGGCAGTGAACGATTGAGAGCAATCATTTCAGAGGCCATGAGGTTGAACTGGTTGATCTTAAACATCTCCTTCATCTTCTCCTGGTTCTCTTTCGGGATCACCACAGGCTTCCCCCCCTCACCGGGCCCATCCCGCGGCCTGGCCAGGGTGTCTGCGGTAGGAACACACATACACATGTTAAGCTTAACGTTGCTGGAGCGCGTCTTCCTGATTATTTTGCTGTGTGCACATGCATAAATATGCACTTACCATCCCTACCGGGTAGTCCTCTCTCCTTCCTGTCTTCACACTTGTTACACTCGCTGAAGTAAAGCAGAATGAACATGTCCAGCATCACCCACACCAGAGAGGTGGCCAGAACCACCTTACAGTAGGCAAACCTCCGCATCCTGGACATGTCAGGCAACACAGAGAGAAAAAGAGAGAGAGAGAAAGACAGATACAGAGGAGAAAATATTAAAGGTCTGTTTGAGGTAAGGAGTAATTGTGAGCCATGGCTGCAGAGGCAATCATAGACTTTTCAAAACTCTGCAGAGATCACTCAATTTCTTTTCATATCTACCCACTTTTATCGTCACTCCTCTCAACCTGCACCCCTCTCAAAGCTCTATGCCTGAATATCTTCTCTACGCCTCAATCTGTCCTTCCACCTGTCTGCCTGACTCTCAGCTCTTATCTGTTGGCTGGTTATCAGAGGCACACCAAATGCTCACCTTCATATTCAGAGTGAGTCTTAAAAATGAACATTGCATTTCTGTCACCACTCTAGTGGAAAACTTGTAAAAAATGTGAGGGCATTTGGGTAGAAGTTTAGGTTAGTGTTTGATAACATTATCAGCACATTGAACACTGACATTTGTGTAATGGAAAGCATATGTTAAAGGATCAAGGAAATGCTTTAGTTCTATTTAAACCTCAAACGAAATTAAATCAGGAAAGACATCTTCTGTATCAGAGTTCATAAATAGACTGCATTGTACAACATAATGACCCTGCATACATGTAGTATACCAAATTCTCGTAATACATACGCACGCACGCACTCACACACACACACACACACACACACAGGCAGGCAGGCATGCACGCACACACACACAACAGAGAGAGAGAGAGAGAGAGAGAGAGAGAGAGAGAGAGAGAGAGAGAGAGAGATAGTAATTGCTTTTCTTTGGCAGGCAGTAGGAGACGGACACAGCCACATTAAAATTCCTCTGCTCCCCTTTCCTTCTCTCCTCCAGCACCATCTCTGGGTGATTCTCTGCCTCAGTGATCTCTCAGGTTGCAGTAGCACGAGCAGAAGGGAGCAAATTAATTTGGCCATGGTGATTTCTCTCATTCCTTTGGGAGACAAAAAGGAGTTTGTGCACAGCTAACCTAGCTTGCCTAGTTTAGCTTAGCTCTGTCGCAATGGGGGATGGAGAACTGCAGAGAGGCATTTCTAAATTCCTCCTTATAGGATTCCAGAAGCACTAAGCACCATACAAAGCAGAAAACAAGATCTGTCAGTGTTCAAAAAGTTTCTTTTTCCCAAACTTTTTGGTCGATGGAGTAAAAGAGTTTCAATGTCTTGACAATGTCTTGTCTACAAAGTTAAAAATACATTATGTACAATGTGTCCGCTGTTGCAGAGCATTAGATGTACACCAAAATATGAGTTTATACAGAGCAGAAATGTGACGTGATTTTTACCTATGAATATAAAAATACTGAGAGATTTAAAAAAAAAAGGATCTTACAAAACCCAATGATTTGGGCCCTGCTCCAAATAATTAAGCTAATTTATTTATGTTGTCTTTCTACCTAGACTCAGATGTCTAGAAGTGACCAAAAAATACTTGCCATATCCCTTGATAGCAATATGATACACAATATGACTATGGGTTCACACGTGGAACTTGAAAATTCAATGATAGCAACTGTTAATTTCATTATGAAAAATCATGTCACTGTTTATTTGAGCACAAAACAAAAGGCAAAAAAAGATTTAAACTGGCAACTCCAACATGATATAATTATAAAAAGAGGGCTATTATTTAAGTCACCTATGCCACTTCTGCCAACTCAACTTTATATCAAACTCTTCCACCAAGGAAAAAAAGTTAAGTCTGTGATGCGGTTAAATAGGTTGCATGCAAAATATGAATTATTGTGACAAGTATTGCCATATTTATTTTCAAAACTCTGCAAGTTATATGAATGATTAACTTTTTTTTTTGTTTTTGAGAAATGTAGCAGAGTGCTCTCAACCCTGGAAGCCCTCAAAGATGTCTTACCAACAACATGCCAACAAAGCTGGCAGAGTGACTGTGGTGTTACCACATGCTGACAAGTACCATGACATGTTTTGCAAACTTTCACTGCATCAGCTTCATACAAAGTAATGTCCTGAAAAAAAGAAGTAATCCAACATGTTTAGATCACGATAGATCATTTAGCTCTAGATGGGGGTTGGACATTTGGTTATGACGGTTAAAGTTCAGTTTAGGGTGCTCACAAGTTTGGAAAGACAGATGTGTGTGTGAGTGTGTGTGTGTGTGTCTATGTATGAGTGAGCCAGTGAGTCAGTGAGTCTGTGTGTGTGTGAGAGAGAGAGAGAGAAAGAGAGAGAGAGAGAGATAGAGAGAGAGGGAGAGAGAGAGGCAGTGACAATCTCTGTCACACACACACACACACACACACACACACACACACACACACACACACACACACACACACACACACACACACACACACACAGAAATACATCACATAAAGGTGGTAGAACCCACACTCAGTTAAATAAGTTGGTTAGTCTTGAATCTTAAGCTTTGCATCCATGAATTCTGTCTGAAATGGTAAAAGCATCATTAAATGTTCAGAAAGTAGGTAACAGCAGGTACAGTACAAGAAAATACAGTAATATGTCATCATAATTTTTTTCTCTTAAAAAGGGAGCAAAAAAGAACCAGCAAAAGTATGGTTAAAATTCTCGATTTGCAAGCCCTAAGAGTAGAAGTCCTCTCTAAATCTTAACAATGTCCTTCCCTTCCCACAGGGTGACAGCTCAGCATACTAACAATTTGCCATACCACACTGTATGCTACTATATGTCTCCATAAATCTTACCCTCATGTTTGTTTTTTTCCACCATTTTTTTTTCATTTGATATATCCTGTGTATTCATCTATAAGCCACAGAGAAGAATCCAAGCCTTCTCCATTTTTCTACCTCACCATACCATCTCTGATACACATAACAAAAAGATCACATTCAACGCAGAGCAGAGGTCAAAAAGCTATGTATTCCTGATGATGCTGAAAATTCACTATTTGGAGAATGCCCAGATCTTCCTCCATATCCTCAAAAGAACTTATCAAATTGCTTGTCTCTCTGTTTGGATTAGTTGACTAAAAATTCCAGGAATTCCAGCACCAAGAGGAAGCTGTAAAGTTGTTGCCCCCTCTCTACTTCCTCTCCTACCTCTTCCAATGACCATTGCTGGATTGTGAAGTCCTCAGTTGACCCCACGCAGCAACCAGACAATGTAATAACCGAATAACACAACAGACACTTGTAAACATGTGTCTTACATATCCACCTCAGACAGAGCTAAGGACATCAAGACACACTCGGGCAGGAGGCAGATATTCACACACAGGAGCGCTGTGTTCAAGATTCAAACACTCTCCCTAAAAGTTGTGTCACAAAGCTGTCAGAAAGATGTCAACCGGTTTTGATGAATGCTATTTGATCACAAATGTAACAGAAGTGTTCTGAGTTGATATACACATGCACACTGACAAAACATAAACACACTTTCCTTGCACTGTCTCTCAGCCAGGCCTCTTAATTCATTGTATTTCTAATCAGGCATGGCAGAGGACACCTCAGGTCTCCACTGTGCTCACAGCAGCCCTGGGCTCTCTCTGTGTGCGTGCGTGCGTGCGTGCGTGCGTGCGTGTGTGTGTTGCATTTCTAAATGCGTGTCAGTATAGTTTATGTTGGGTACTATTCTCTTTGAAGTCTCTTTTAAACAGCCTGGCTCCCTATGACATTAAACAGACACACAAATCTCCATCCCTCCATCTCCCTTCTCTCACCCTTATCCATTAACGTTATCACCTTCCCCTCCATCTTTCTTTTATATTTCCATCCATCTTTCTCTCCCTGTTGCTCTCTCGGCGACCTCAACCCTTCTCTCCAATTCATCTCTTAGTGGCACTGTCTCTCAAGAGCAGTTGTCATCATTGCTTCCCTACAAGTACACAACATCCCCCTTCACATTCTTCCCTGCATCTCTTAATATCTTATTGTCTCCACAGGTTTTACCCCCATAAATAGTTTGCACAACCAGTGTTCTTCACAAAGCAACAAGAGCTCCACAATTTATGAGGAGCCTCCCTTATGGGGATTTCAAGTTTATATGTGCAAAAGAAAAATAAGAGGGAGGGGCATGTAGTGTGTAAGTGAGAGGAGGGCTCTGTGTGTTTTACTAGTCAAGATAAATTTTGGGCTGCTAGTTAATAAATCAAACTTCTTACATCATTCATTTGCCTGCTCTCTGCGTGGCTTGTTTTCATCTCTATAAAAGTGCTTTTCCAAACCACTTGCATCGTCATAAACAAGTTTCTAAAAAAAACAGGTTGCTGTTTGGAACTATCTTCAAAAAGAACATCAGAGATGGAGTGATTCAAGTCTTTGGCCTGTCCTCAGGTCATGTGGGCTTAATAAGCACAACAGTTTCCAAGACAACACTGATAGCACTGGTGATTGAACAGTTGTAATGCCTCAATTGGAGCAGAACAAGACAGAGGCTAATATTAGGCAAGTGAAACAGAATGAAGTGGCCTCCATGGCTTTCTATAGAATAACCAATGTACACACATACTCATGGCAGCCAGACTGGGGACAGTTAATTTCTAGGTCATAACCTTAACTGCCGAACATAATATCATCCCATTTGAGGAAGAAACACCAACCAAAGATCTACCATCAACTCTGAGAAAGAAAGGAAGAGATTATATACAATACATGCATCTGTGGATGTCATAGAATATTTTATATTGTGTACTGAATATGTACAGTAAGTGTTGAGTATATGCCTACAAACAGCGAATACACACATTTACACTATTTCACAGTAATGTGAGTCAAAGACCACCTCAGCTAACATCAGAAAATGGACATACTTTTATGAAATAAAATATCTAAATTTGTTGAAAAATAGCAGAGGCAATATTTTGTATAATAAGCAACATTCACAGGTTTTCAATGAGAGCTGCTACTGTTTAGGCAGGCATGCCTGTTTAACTTTTCTCTTATTCTGTGGCATATCTCAGTCTCTACTTGATGACAGTCAATTGCACACAATTTGTATAAATAGTTGTATTAATAGTTTCCAGATTATCAATCTTGATTACTTTTTATTATGATTTTTTTTTGCCACAACGAGGTTAGTATGTTTGGCATTACTAAATTGTCCCACTAACCTTTTAAAAGATCGACATTGGGTGCACACTTTCACGCAGTTAGAATTAACTGTGATGATTTTGAAACTTGACCTAGCCTTGCTATTGCATCAACATTTCCAACATTTTGGATTATGACCAGCTATCTGCAAAACTAAGGCATTCTAATCAACCTCAGCTTTGCTTTCTATCAATGAGAAAATTTACCTTGTGAACATGTTCACTGTATAAAATATTAACATAGTAACCATTATACCTAAACATCAATATGCTACAATAATTTGCAGTGTGAGCATCTTCATGGGCAGACATGTGGCCGAGTGCATCCTCTTCCAGTTATATTACATTTAAACCACAACCTAGTGTTGTTTTTTTAGCATATAATATATACTATACAAGTAACAATGCAGTCCAGAAAAGGTGTTTGTTTTTACATTCAGGCTACTGACATAATTGTTTGATTAATGACACATTGCCATAAGGCTATTTTAAGAATAAGTCAATAATATGTTCATAATACAGGCTTTCCTACACACAGCCTTGTCACTTTCATTGTGACAGTTACAGCCACATTGATAACCAGTGCTTGGTGTTTATGTAAAACAAAAGCAACAAGAGTGTTAGTAAATACAGTGTATTGTGATACACTGCATTTACACTGTAACACCAGAATAATAAAATAGTAATGTGGGTAGTAACTTCAAAAACATGTATTGGTCAGACTCCACTGAAACTGCATTTATTTTTGCTTTTTTGCATAATAGCTGATACTATTCCATGATGGGAATAGTGAGAGAAAGAGAGAAACAGACAGAGAGAGCTAGAGAGAGAGCAAGAGAGAGAGAGAGAGAGAGAGAGAGAGAGAGAGCAAGAGAGAGAGAGAGAGAGAGAGAGAAAGAGAGAGCACAGACTGTACAAAACAGAAGACAAATGTGCCCATGGTGGCATAAAGGTCTCACACTAAATTGATTGCCAGTTCTTAGCTTGGCATAGTTGCAAATTGGAATTAAACACTTCATTCGCCAATTACTGGTATTTTTGGCCAAACTCAATACATATTACTGTCACAGGGGGTACCTTTGGGAACACACAGTTGTCTGGCTACACCAGGAAACCAGACATAGACACACACAGATCAAAAAACAATACTGATCAAATACAGTCTGAGCTGTTTGACCTACGAGGTTTGAGTCACTGTGTCTGGCATATAGTTCATCCGCTATCAGCCCTGCTACTTCTACTTCTATGCATACTGAACAAGGCAGAATTTACAAGGTTATGGCATCACAGAGGAGTTTTCCTGCTGATTGACCAATTTAGCAGTCTATCTATATGTATATATTTTTAAATAATTTATTATGTGTCATGCTCCAAGAGATTTCAGTGCTTTTAATGTGTGGAAAGAAAATTGGCACCACTGAAATGTAAAACCTCTGAACGTTCAAATAAAGTGCTTTTATGTATTCATCATTGTGGGTATGTTCAAAACTGTTTTGTTTCGTCTCATAATGGCCTTTTCACATAGGCACTTTTCTGAACATCTGAGACACACTGGTTTTACATGCCCCACGGGAAGTGTGAACAGGAATGAGTCTGTCCATTCTGGATTAAATGCTCTTTTTTCACTGTCCACTTTTTTTTTTTTTGGAGACTGCCATTTGTTCCTTATTTTTCTGTCCCTTTCTCCGTCTCACTCGTCTTTTCTAAGGTTTTAAATCATAACCCTCTGTTTTGGCTGTAGGTCCGGGTCCATATGGGACAGCTCCTGGGGCCAGACCTGGACCGTGGCCTGCCTGTTGGTGACAGCTGTTCTAAATATACTAACATATTGTTTGATTGCTCTGTATGTTTACAGAACCAAACTCTCAAACCAATGTACAATCTTGTACATTAACAACCAAACTGGCAATGTCACTTACCAGAAAAAGAACATTACCCAATATTTAGATTTTGGTGAATCATGTTAACCTTTACCCTGCACAGCACACAGACCAGCAAGTGCAAGCTTGAGATCTCATCTAGTGGTTGAAAAGACAATTACATTCAATGGTTCCATATTTAGAACAATGACCATCCCTCAGCTACGAGCCTAAGGTTCAGCAAGAGTATCAGCAAGCATCTCACATATGTCACAGGCCCAAGGCAAAAAGGTTTTTTTTAATTATCATATTTTTTTTTGTGTGTGTTTGTTTTTTTGGTTGGGTTTGGTAATTGTGATGACCCACCTTTGTAATAAACAAGTTTTTTTTTTTTTTTACCAAATCCATCTGGTTTAATGTTGCTTCGCTTTTCCCTAAAGAGCTTAGCAATTGATGCAATAATAACTTCAATCTTCTGCCAAACTTGATATCATTCCAATTATCATACCTCTCCAAGTCACTAAAGGGGTCTCTGGTCAGATGTGAAGGTGCTCCAACAGCAGATAGGAAGGAGCATCAGAGATCCCACTTCCTTCTATGTTTGTCACACAAACATGCTCCCTGAAAACAAAAGACAGAAACAGATGCAGATTTAACAATGTTTGCCTACAGATCAGAAAAAGCAGTAAGCATGTTTAATAGTTACAAAAAAAATGTTCATCTCTTATTATCTTGAAACTGAGAGTCCAAGTCAGAGAATACAGCAAAGAAACACTGTCTCCTGGTTCAGTTTCCTCTGAAACGACACTATTTAAATTACATACAAGGGTGTGCTCTTTTTCATTCTAAAAGGCCTGGAAAAGAGGCCGCGAGTGCTACATTTGCACCTCAGGGACATATAGACACAAATCAACCACCGGAAGACAAGAGAGAGGCTGCTGCTCAATGGCCTAAAGTACACTTCCTGGCTGCACATGCATAATAATAGCACTTATGTCTTTCTTTCACATGGTGCAGCCACACAGTCAGAGTCACAATATCACGTGGCATGTTTCCAGTTGCATCAACTGTTGTTGGTGACAATGTATCATCATTTAGTCACACAGATCTGAAAAATGGACTTTGGAAAAGTTAAGAATGATCAATCATTTACAAATTGTCAGCATAGCTCTATGCCTCTCCGTACTGTGTTACATATCCTCATCCTCCCTCCTTCCACGCCCACTCAAAGGTCAAACACAGCCAAAGACTTGGACCAGGATGACTGGAGAGAGAGAGGAGATAGAAGAATGAAGTGGTAGAGGGATACAGATATAGACAACTGACGAACTCAGAGCTGCTCATTTCACTGGATTAATCTGCTACTTCTGAAAAATCCGCCGAGAGAATGAAGATGAGACTGAATATGACTCAGTGTGGGCATATGTGTGCTTGTGTGAGAGTTCAATCTAGTCCTTGGCCTACTTTTAAGGCAAGTCATCATTCTGGTCTACTGGGACTTCATATTGCCAGCTTGTGTATGAGTGTGGATTAGAGTTTGTATTACAAGAGGAGCCATACCATAAATCTCTTCTTGCCAGCCCACACACTCCTGCTGCCTCTGTGAGTGTGAGGGGGCTAGTCTACTGCAGTGCAGGTATGCTTCCGTATATAAAAGGTCCTGGCCACCAAAGGTGTGATTCCAATCTCCTCCTGGCTGACTCATCATTCCACATTTCCTCCCTACCTTTCTCTCCTTTTTCCTCATGAAGAAACATTTCACAAATGGTCTCTTTCTGTCTGTCACTCCCTTTTCTCTTTTCCTCTTACACACCTCCACAAAGTTTGAGTGGACTAAAATCCATCTGGAAATTGGAAGCAGGACAAACAAGAGCCTCTAAAAATACTCATCAGATTCCCCTGAGAATCATACAATAAACCTACGTAGACACGCACACGCACACACACACACACACACACACACACACACACACACAACTACACACACACACACACACACACACACACACACACACACACACACGATCTCTGTCAGCCACGCTAATCTCTTATTCCTCTCTTTCTGGTTTGTCTCATGCTGTAGTCACTGAGTGTTG
>CAAKHG010049926.1:0-12500 GCA_901007715.1 Dactylopterus volitans | reverse complement strand
GCCGGTGTCTTCGGCTCCTCCCCTCCCTCTCAGGTGTGTCTGACGCTGACGGCGAAGCGAATGGCCCGTAAGAACTGCCTGGTGAAGAACCTGGAGGCCGTGGAGACGCTGGGCTCCACCTCCACCATCTGCTCCGACAAAACCGGCACGCTGACCCAGAACAGGATGACCGTGGCCCACATGTGGTTTGACAACCAGATCCACGAGGCCGACACCACCGAGGACCAGTCTGGTAAAGTACCGCCCATCCAAGACGCTGGTGCTTTTTAGGCTTCCTGCATCCTGATGAAAGATGATCGTCTGAATGGTTTCGCCCGCAAAAATCCAGAACAAACAGACTAAGAGACAGGGTATCAGCCAATCAGAATGAAAGAAGAGCATCAGACCTCAGTTCTGCTGCTTCACGTTCAGTTAGAGAAGCAGCAGATGCATGCTGGGATTGATGTTTACTCTGCCTGCATATTTTTGGAGGATCAAGCTAATTCAGCAAACGGTGAGATGTGGCGATGGAGCTGGTGGAGAATGGGATTGGCCTGGACACCTGTCAATCAACTTTCCTTCGTCCTCTTTAGGCTCCTCCTTCGACAAGAGCTCCACGACCTGGGCGTGTTTGGCTCGCGTCGCCGCCCTGTGCAACCGCGCCGTGTTCAAGGCCGGTCAGGAGTCTTTGCCCATTCTCAAGCGCGAGGTGGCCGGCGACGCCTCCGAGTCGGCGCTGCTGAAGTGCATCGAACTGTCCTGCGGCTCCGTCAAGACCATGAGAGACAAGAACAAGAAGGTGGCCGAGATACCGTTCAACTCAACCAACAAGTACCAGGTCTGTGGAGAAACACCAGGCGGACGAGCGCAACAACGCTGGCAGTAACTTGAACTAAAATCTGTAAATGTGCAGACACATGTGAAACATCTCTGCCCAGCTTCTGTTCTGCTGACGTGAATCGGTGGATGTTTCCAGGGTTAGGGTATGAATACACATGACGGCTCCATGCTTCCTCTCTCATCAGCTCTCAATTCACGAAAGTGAGGAGGAAAATGACAACCGCTACCTGCTGGTGATGAAGGGGGCGCCGGAGAGGATCCTGGACCGCTGCTCCACCATCATGGTGCAGGGCAAAGAGCAGCCAATGGACGACGAGATGAAGGAGGCCTTCCAGAACGCCTACCTGGAGCTGGGAGGGCTGGGAGAGAGAGTGCTGGGTACGATGAACCACGTCCTGCATCTGCATGTGCAGCAGGGAGGCGTGTCTAAGTCATGGCTCCTGCTCCTCCGTCCTCGTTCCTGCAGGTTTCTGCCACCTGTTCCTGCCAGAGGACAAGTACCCCAAAGGCTTCGCCTTCGACACAGATGACGTCAACTTCGAGACAGACAACCTTTGCTTTGTGGGCCTGATGTCCATGATCGACCCTCCTCGCGCCGCCGTGCCTGACGCGGTGGGCAAATGCCGCTCTGCTGGCATCAAGGTGGGCACCTTTCAAATCTCACATTCAAAGGGCGTCCATCTCGACTTCTTCTGACTCATCCTCCTCCTCCTCCGGCTGTTGCTCTTCTCTCCTCTTTGTTTTTCCCCGTATTTGCTCGTATTGTCTCTCCCAGTTCTTAACCTTGTCCTCATCTCATATTCCAGGTCATTATGGTGACGGGGGATCATCCAATCACAGCCAAGGCCATTGCCAAGGGCGTGGGCATCATTTCCGAGGGCAATGAGACGGTGGAGGACATCGCTGCACGCCTCAACATCCCCGTCAGCCAGGTCAACCCCAGGTCAGAGAGGAAATTAAGCTCAAATCAGCTAAATGGAAACAGTCGGGATGAAAAACAATCTGAACCAGATCTGCTGGAATGACATTAAGAAAATTAATTCTCCTGAAACAAAGGTGTTGTGAAGCGGGAGGGAGCTGCTGGCAGCAGGCAGACAGTCCACTCTGTAAAACCAAGGACCTTCTAACAAGCTCCAGACATCATAAAGAGAGATCTGCAACATTCTTTTTATAAACAGCCTAGAATAGATAAATCAAAGGCTGACTGAGGGAGTGAGGAACAAAATGCGCTTCCAGTGAAGAATGTTACAGATGAAGAAATCAAAAAAACATCGACATCATAACACCATATTCCGTCTGGGTGGTATGAAGAGTTGAAATATTCACGTCTCCAAACGATGAAAGTTGCCCACGATCAATTGTTTAAGAGGGACATAATGGCGCCTCTGGGAGGAAAGCCGGGATTCCTTTGATACCAAATGGGAGTAAAGATACGTTTGAATGTGGAGGCTGTCGGCCAGTGAGGGGACAGAAGCAAGATCATAACATCTTTGCCCAATAAAAGAGCTGAGAAGATTCTCCTCCAGACGGCAGGTTTATATCAGACAGACACATTTGCTCAGTGTCGCACATGAACTCCAGGCTGCTGCCGAGTCTGGATACAGGGAAGCTCCCACTTTAGTGGTTTGGCAATTTTTATATCAGGAAGGAAAAGGAGGCAAAGGAAAGGAAGTAAAGGAAGGGAAGGAGGCAGGAGAAGGAAAGGAGACAAAGGAAGGAAATGAGTTAAAGGGAGGAAAGGAGGTGAAGGAAGGACGGGAGGACGTTACTGAGCAGCTCAGCCGGGATCTCGCTTTGATTGTGTCACTTTAGTTACTGAGGAGGATACCGAAGAGAACGCGAGAGAACGTGAGAATGGCCAGGAGACCAGAGAGTGATGAAGATGTAACGGGAGTAACAGGGTTATATTGAAAGTATAGCTGGATATGATCACTAAAGCTGGGTTGGCTGGTAATGCTGAGATGGTGTTTTGCATGACCCTCATATCTGACCCTCATGTCTGACCCTCATATGTGGGCCTCAGGTCTGGCCCTTATGTCTGGCCCTCAGGTCTGGCCCTCAGGTGTGGTCCTCAGGTCTGGCCCTCAGGTCTGGCCCTCAGGTCTGGCCCTCAGGTCTGACCCTCAGGTCTGACCCTCAGGTCTGACCTGGGCCTCTTCATTATTGCTGTATTTTTCCATCGGGGGCTTTGAGCAGCTTCAGACAGTCAGCAGTGGTGTTGTCAGGTTCCTGCAGAAGTGACGGCACATGAACAGTTTCATGCTGAAGGTGTTTGGGACAGTGGTCTGAAAGTGTTTATAGCACCAACAGGACAAATTGTGGACCTCAGGTCACGTTAGGATTGTCTGGAGGACTTCAGAAGGCTGAAGCATCTTTGAGATGAAACACAAATGGGACACTAAGAGAAGTCTGGATGAAAAATTATGAATTTTAGTGGATACTAAAATGTGCATTTTCTACAGAAAATGTGTGTGAATGCTACCCGCTGAAAGAAAAACTGCATATGCTCAGAAAGAAGAGACTCTGACGATCATCTATGTCGGCCCAAAAATGTGAAAATGCCAGCTAGTTTAAAAAGATCATCACTGGTCCCTTTCTGGGTCTGTGAACCTCATGTTTGGTTGAGAGGCAGAGGCAGTTTTCCTGTGAAAACCTGCTGAGAACACCCCCCAAAATCCTGCCCCCTGTACGAAGACCCTGGCAGTCGTGGTTTAAAACGTTATCCGCTCAGACAGAAGAGGCTCCGGCGATGGCGCTGATGTATTTTTTTCTGTTTGGGCCCAAAAATGTGAAAATGCTGGCGAGTTAGACAGTCTCACGTTCGGATTTTCGCAAAAATCTTGGTTGCAAATTAACATGGGAGTGAATGACTCGGTCTGGCGGGCTCCCCTCGGCGCTCGATATGTGCATGTTTGAATTCATTGTGAAAATGAATCACTGTAGTACGTGTGAATATATGTATGAATGTATTATGTATGAGTGAATGAATAAATATATGTGTGTATGTGTGCATGTATGAGTGAATGAATGTATGTATGTGTGTATGTGTGCATGTATGAGTGAATGAATGAATGTATGTGTGCATGTATGCATGTATGTGTGCATGTATGAGTGAATGAATGTGTGCATGTATGCGTGTATGTGTGCATGTATGAGTGAATGAATGTGTGTATGTGTGCATGTATGCGTGCATGTATGAGTGAATGAATGTGTGCATGTATGCGTGTATGTGTGCATGTATGAGTGAATGAATGTGTGTATGTGTGCATGTATGAGTGAATGAATGTGTGCATGTATGCATGTATGTGTGCATGTATGAGTGAATGAATGTATGTATGTGTGTATGTATGTGTGCATGTATGAGTGAATGAATGTGTGTATGTGTGCATGTATGTGTGCATGTATGAGTGAATGAATGTGTGCATGTATGCGTGTATGTGTGCGTGTATGTGTGCATGTATGAGTGAATGAACGAATGTATGTGTGTATGTGTGCATGTATGAGTGAATGAATGTATGTATGTGTGCATGTATGAGTGAATGAACGAATGAATGTGTGTATGTGTGCATGTATGTGTGCATGTGAGTGAATGAATGTGTGTATGTGTGCATGTATGAGTGAATGAATGTGTGTATGTGTGCATGTATGAGTGAATGAATGTGTGTATGTGTGCATGTATGTGTGCATGTATGAGTGAATGAATGTGTGCATGTATGCGTGTATGTGTGCATGTATGAGTGAATGAATGTGTGTATGTGTGCATGTATGAGTGAATGAATGTGTGCATGTATGCGTGTATGTGTGCATGTATGAGTGAATGAATGAGACTCTAAAGGACATGATGAGTCTCTTTGCTGCTGTCGTTAAATCTGTTCTCACCGTTTTTGCTGTGCAGAGACGCGAAAGCCTGCGTGATCCACGGAACCGACCTGAAGGACCTCAGTCAGGAGCAGATGGACGACATCCTGAGGAACCACACCGAGATCGTGTTCGCCAGGACCTCCCCACAGCAGAAGCTGATCATCGTGGAGGGCTGCCAGAGACTGGCAAGTCCACCACACACACTCACGATCACACACTCACGATCACACACACACATTCATGGTGCAGACTACTTACCAGTCCTTCTGCTTGTGTGTGAATCTCCACCAGGGCGCCATCGTGGCGGTGACGGGTGACGGCGTCAATGACTCTCCCGCCCTGAAGAAGGCTGACATCGGCGTTGCCATGGGAATCTCTGGCTCAGACGTGTCCAAACAGGCTGCTGACATGATCCTGCTGGACGACAACTTCGCTTCCATCGTCACCGGAGTCGAGGAAGGTGAGAGGAGAGGAGAACCTCAGGTGGAAGTTGACCAGGAAGACAATTTTAAGTGGACATGAGGAGAATAAAAGCGAGTTCCCATTGTCCTACCAGCATGGCTGAGAACATCTAACCACCACCCTCCTCTCATCTCACATCTCTGGTTCTCTGGTGTCCCTCAGGCCGCCTGATCTTTGATAACCTGAAGAAGTCCATCGCTTACACTCTGACCAGCAACATCCCAGAGATCACCCCCTTCCTGTTCTTCATCTTGGTCAACATCCCACTGCCTCTGGGCACCATCACCATCCTCTGCATCGACCTGGGAACCGACATGGTGAGTGTGACGCGCACGCACACGCGCGCGCGCGCACACACACACACACACACACACACACACACACACACACACATACACACAGCATCAATAGCACTGCAACAAAGCATGAAATATCATGATTACAATAAACATGCTAGTAGATAAAGTGGACACTAGGTGGCAGTGTGGGTCCACCACCGACCAGAAAGGCTCCCATCACTGCTCCGTCGCACTAGCATGGAAACTCATTCTTCACAGATGTGTTGGGTTTGATGACCACGCGCTGGAGCTGGAGTTTATTTGTCTTTTAAAAGTACAATATGAACATCCACGACTCTCCAGAATAAACGTGGAAAGGCAAGAAGAACAACATTGACGGGATTCGACCTCCCAGTTGTCGAGAGAGATGTTTGCAGCAGCTGTGGTTGGTTGGAAAGTGTGACATCAGCATCACTGACTCCTCCCCGGCAGGTTCCCGCCATCTCTCTGGCCTACGAGGCAGCAGAGAGTGACATCATGAAGCGGCAGCCCAGGAACCCTCTGAGGGACAAGCTGGTCAACGAGAGACTGATCAGCATTGCTTATGGGCAGATCGGTAGGTGCCTCCACACGCATGGATGGGGGCGGAGTGAGAACAGCTGAAGGAGGGTCTAGTGAGGGGCGGGGTCAGCCCGGTGAGCCATGTCGGTTCATCTCACCTGTTCTCCTCCTCCTCCTTCCATCGCCACAGTTCTGCACTTTCAGGTATCAGGCCATGATGATCCAGTAACAACCATCTCTGCGTCACAGGTATGATCCAGGCGCTCGGCGGCTTCTTCGCTTATTTTGTCATCATGGCTGAAAACGGCTTCCTGCCGTCGGTGCTGGTCGGCATCCGGCTCAACTGGGACGATCGCTCCAACAACGACCTGGAGGACAGTTACGGGCAGCAATGGGTACGAGGGAGCCCATCATGTGCACCAGAATCCTGATCCAGAACGGAGGGGTCCCACATGGGACGGGTAGCGTTCAGCAGGAACACAATCAGACAGAAGCAGGAGCGTCTTCCTCAGCCGGACGTTTATGAGCCAACACCGATGGCGCAGATGTCGATCTCGGAGAGAAGATCTAACCTCGAGCTTCTCTTTCTGTCTCCAGACTTACGAGCAGCGGAAGATCGTGGAGTTCACCTGCCACACCGCCTTCTTCGTCAGCATCGTGGTGGTCCAGTGGGCCGACGTCATCATCTGCAAAACCAGACGCAACTCTGTGTTCCAACAGGGGATGAAGTAAGTGCAGAGCTGCTGCTGCTGATGATGATGATGGTGATGATGGTGATGATGGTGATGATTATGATGATTGTGATGATGGTGATGATGATGATGATGATGGTGATGGTGGTGATGATGATGATGATGATGATGATGATGATGATGATGATGGGCAGCATCTGACATACAAGATCACCTGCAGCCGTGCTGTCATCATGTTTAGCTCCGCCTACAATGCAGCAGCCTGGTATCATCTGGAGATGTTTCCTTCTGCGGAAGCAGGTTCAGGCGTGTGATTGGTTGCCGCTGTGTGCTGCGATGCTGTTTGTTCTGGTTGGGTTGTAGCTTCCTACAGGCGCCACTAGATGTAGCTGGAGAGTCACTTTCCCCAGACAGCCTGCAGGTCGGCAGACGCTTGATGGTAATGCGATGCAGCCGTCTGCCTCAGGGAGGCGCTGCAGGTCTTCGCTGCTCACTCAGCGTCTTTTGTCTCCCTGCAGGAATAAGATATTGATCTTCGGCCTGTTTGAGGAGACGGCCCTCGCCGCCTTCCTGTCCTACTGCCCCGGGATGGACGTGGCGCTACGGATGTACCCGCTCAAGTAAGTGGCATCACGCGCTCTCAGCGCCAGACGCCGCCGTCACCGCGGCAACAATCACTCGATGTGGGTGATGATACCGGGCTTCGTCTCTCGACTCCCATGTTTCGCGGTTTGTCCCTCAGGCCCAGCTGGTGGTTCTGCGCGTTCCCCTACAGCTTCCTCATCTTTGTTTACGATGAGATCCGAAAGCTCATCCTTCGCCGGAACCCCGGAGGTAAGATCTCGCTGTAAGATCTCTGCTGCAGGCGGCTGCCGCAGACGGCTGCCCGCAGGCGGCTGCCGCAGACGGCTGCTGCAGACGCAGACGGACGCACTGACGCAGACGGACGCGCTGCCGCAGACGGCTGCTGCAGGCAGCTACCGCAGACGGCTGCCCGCAGACGCAGACGGACGCGCTGCCGCAGACGGCTGCCTGCAGGCAGCTACCGCAGACGGCTGCCCGCAGACGGCTGCCGCAGACGGCTGCCGCAGACGCAGACGGACGCGCTGCCGCAGACACGCGGCCGCAGGATTCCATCAGCAGCTGATGATGTTTCCTTCTCTGTCTCTTTTCATCGCTGCAGGTTGGGTGGAAAAAGAAACGTACTATTAAATGATCAAAGCATCATTTACTTCTCATCCCTCCTCTCGATCTCCTCCCATCCTCCTATCCCTCCATCCTCCTATCCCTCCATCCTCCATCCTCCCATCCTTCCATCCCTCCATCCTTCCATCTTCTCCACATGATCACACTGTACAAGATTACAAGAAGTTTACTCTTCCCTCCAAGCCCCGCCTTCTCCTCTCCATCCTCCCATTCTCCTAAAAGAATCAAAATCCAGCGCCAAGATGAGGACCAATGACAGGGGAGGAGAGAAGGGGTGAGAAGGTGTCTCCTCCCCTGTCCTCTCTGTCCCTCCACCCCATTTGTTCTCTGCTCGTCGCCGCTCTTCACACGTGTTGTCAGATACACAATCAAATCGCTGTTGGACTGTTCCACCGAGACCCCGCCCACCGAGATACCGCCCACCGAGACCCCGCCCACCGAGACCCCGTCCACCGAGACCCCGCCCACCAAGCGGAGCACCGACATGGCGGCTCCTGTCTAGATTCAGCTGGAGACGCGGCGGCGGCACCGTCTGTCTTGTTCACGTCTGTGGTTGATTCTGTGTTTGATTTGATCCTCCAGAGAGAAAAAAAACACCCAGCTTCATCACTGCCACCTTCATCCCAGCAGCCCTCGACTCCTCCCCTCGACTCCTCCCCTCGACTCCTCCCCTCGACTCCTCCCCTCGATTCCTCCCCTCGATTCCTCCCCTCGACTCCTCCCCTTGATTCCTCCCCTCGACTCCTCCCCTTGATTCCTCCCCTCGATTCCTCCCCTCGACTCCTCCCCTCGATTCCTCCCCTCGACTCCTCCCCTCGACTCCTCCCCTCGATTCCTCCCCTCGACTCCTCCCCTCGATTCCTCCCCTCGACTCCTCCCCTCGATTCCTCCCCTCGATTCCTCCCCTCGACTCCTCCCCTCGACTCCTCCCCTTGACTCCTCCCCTCCGTCCCCTTTTTATATTAACTCACTGCCAAATCTTCTACTGCCGTTCTCCTTCCTCCTCCTCTTCCTCCTTCAGTCGTGTTAAATCTTTCCCTCTGACTCCGCCCCCTCCCCACCCCGCCACCTCCTCTGTACTTTTATTTCTGCTTGTGTTGTTTTCTAAAAGACAACTGGCTGTTTTTGCTTTTTTTTCATTTCTCGCAGCGAGTGAGAACTGCTTGTTTTCATTCAGACATGAAAAAGCAGACTGCCCCGCCCCCCAACTCATGCTCCTCCCACCTCCCCGCCCTGCCTGTCTATCTGTCCCCGTTTGTCCGTCTGTCTGTGAACGCCGTGAAAATCCTTCGTCCTTGTAAACTCCACCCACTTCCACCACCCGCCTCCCACAATCCTGCAAGACCCCGCCCCCATCCCGCCCTCCCGCCATCCCAAATCTGTTAAAAAAAAAAAATCTTACAATCTTTCTGTGTCCTCGGAAAAAGAGATTTCTCTCCAGTTTCATTATTTAAATTTGTGGAAATGTGGCGAAGCTCCTCGACTTGTGAAACAGCAGCAAAAAAAGAAAATGAAATAAACCAGAAGGATCTCTCTTTTTTCAGCTGGTCTCACTTTTGTTGGTGTCAGAAACGTGAATGAACGCTGCGACTGACTGTTGACGTCGGCTGAAGCCTCAAATCCAATTTTCACAGCGAGCAGAAAGCTGCCGGCTGGTTGCTGATGTTCATCATTGCGTTGCTGTCTGAAGAAAATGAAAAGGAGAAAACTTTGGCGTATGACCAAAAATGATAGAAGAACTGGCAAAAACGAGTCGGCAAACAATTAGCAGAGAAAAAAACCTTCAAAAACTAGAGAAGTGAAATGATATTTTTGTGTGATAACTGAAGCCACTGAGCAGCACAGCGGCCTCCTCGCTGACACAACTGCAGCTCCTGCTAACAGCCACTAGGAGCAGTGTAACGTGGCTGCTGAGGTTTCTCGTCGGGTTCCTGCCTGTTTGTCCCTGCTGTCACACGTTTCTGCCGTTAATCAGCGTCGGAGGAGCCGAGCCGCAGTTTGGAACCGTGACTTTGTTCCTGCAAGCTTCTCCGTCCTCCAGAAGGACACAAACACGCTGGCGAGCAGCTGTGGGAACCTTCCTCTCATCAGGAAAGCAGCTGACACCAACACTGATCAAGAACATCACCCCAGTGCCCCTGAAGCTGGATCTCACCTCACGCTCAACCGGACCTACAGGAGCTGCAGAACCGAGCTGGCACACGGCCCCGGACGAGCCGTCGGACTTCACTGGGAAGCTGAAGACCCTCGGAAACTTGACGCCTCAGTTCAGATTCTGGACTGCAGGTCAGATCCTGGACCTCCTCCATCCAGCACCGTGATTCAGTGATCACATATTAAAATGAGGGATGGAGGAGGAACCTCGGAGAAACGGTCATGGTGGATTTCATGAGAGCAGACCGGTGCACTTTGATCCCGATGAAAATGATTGAAACAGGAAAGACCTAAAACGTTTTTTTTATTATTTGTCAGCACTTTTTGGGACAAAATATTAAATTGAAAAAGGCTCCCTCACTTTTTTTGAAATATATATGCATATATACATATATATAGAGAGAGAGAGAGAGAGAGAGAGAGAGAATGATGTTCAGCATGTGAGTGAGTCTGTGCTGAGCGGATGTGTGTTAATACCAGTGTGTTCACACACACACACACACACACACAAGCTGGGATTCATGAATACTATTACAGAGCTGATTAGCGACACTGCCCCCTTCTCTCTCTCTCACACACACACACACACACACACACGCAGTTTAAACCGAGGTCAGAGGTCGTCTCTTCTGTCAGTTCATTGTCTCCTGCTTCTTCACTGCAGTTTCTCTTCACATTTAAAAACACAACAAGGTCACCGTGGTGCATTGTGGGCCAGCGAGGTGGTTCGGCCTCGCTCAGATGATAATTCAACATCAGTCATCAGAGCTCCGATCAATAAAGCATCGTTCCAGAAAAACGAGTCAACTTTATTCACAGTAGAAGACAGAAAAAAAACAAGAGCCATTTTGGAGGATAGACGGTTCAGAAAGAGGAACCAGAGATGTTCATGTCAGACGTCAACGAACAGCAGAAGAAGACAAGGAGGCATCTCGGCATCCATGATGGTGGGCCGGGGCCTTCCGCTCCCACCAGAAGGATATCTGGGGATGGTGGAGAGGCCAGGACCTTAGTGTGACCTGGAGGAACAGTTCCACATCTCTAGACCACCAGGAAACCACGAGCCACTGGCCAGAGGAAACATCTGCATGAACCTAGAAGCAGACGTCCATGGCTGGAGCACCGTCCCATCACACCTCAGCTCATCTCGAGGCTCCGTCGCCGTGGTTCTGAAGGTGAGACTGACCTCAGTCACGGGCCGCGTGACCTCGCTGAGCTTCAGCGGACGCCGCTGATGGCGGACGTGGCGGGAATCAGCGCCCCCCCTTCAGATGTCAGACGCAGAGCCGGAGGCCTGAGGAGCAAATGTCCGAGGCGCTGACGTCTGCTTCCAGGTAAGATGGCCGCTCACTGAACGGTGACGTCATCGGCGGCGGCCAACTGAAGCTGCTCCAGAAGAACCTTTCTGTTGAGATTCAGGTTCTCTGGTCCTGAGTGAGATCGTTGCCAATGTTTATGCTCACTCACACCTTCACATGCTCACACGCTCACACCTTCACACGCTCACACCTTCACATGCTCACACCTTCACACGCTCACACCTTCACACGCTCACACCTTCACACGCTCACACCTTCACACGCTCACACCTTCACACGCTCACACACTCACACGCTCACACCTTCACACGCTCACACCTTCAAACGCTCACACGCTCACACCTTCACACGCTCACACACTCACACGCTCACACCTTCACACGCTCACACACTCACACGCTCACACCTTCACACGCTCACACACTCACACGCTCACACCTTCACACGCTCACACCTTCACACGCTCACACCCTCACACGCTCACACCTTCACACGATCACACCTTCACACACTCACAGCTTCACACTCACACCTTCACACCTTCTCACACTTTCACACACTCACACATTCGCACACTCACACACTTGCTCGTTCACACACACATGTTCACACACTCACACCTTCACACACTCACACATTCACACACTCACACCTTCACACATTCACTCAATCACACGTTCACACACCTTCACACATTCACACTTTGACACATTCACACGTTCACTCACTCACACACTCACAGGTTCACACCTTCACACACACTTGCACATTCACACACTCACACCTTCACACGCACACACACTTGCACGTTCATGCTTGTTCAGCCTTCCAGCAGAATTTTGGAGCAGTGAAACATAGTTTCTTTGTGTGAACCTGAACGCACCAGTCGTGTCTGCTAAGCTGGCGGGCGACGCCCACCCTCAGGTGTGTGACACTAGAGCAGAAGCTTTCAGTTCACGCACACACACACATACACACACACACACACACACACACACGCACGCACGCACGCACGCACGCACACACGCATGCACTCGGCCGCTGGCAAACATACTGTTGAAATAAAAAAAAAGGGGAAGGTTCTTCATGCTGCTCATTAAATGACACACACACGCGCGCACACACACACACACACACACACACACACA
>CAAKHG010049925.1:0-14334 GCA_901007715.1 Dactylopterus volitans | reverse complement strand
AAATGTATGAATCACCGGTTTGGCGTCTGTGAAGATTTTGCAACTGTCACACCCCCCCCCCCCCCACCACACACACACGCACACACACACGCACGCACACCTGTAAATGAAAGTCACGCGAAAAGACGATGTCTGACTCAACGCGCGTTGTTTTGCTTGAATTGAAAGTAGGTGCCGGCGATGCACTAAATGTGTCCAATCGCACTTATGATTAATAAAGCTTTTAAGAGTATTCAGTTTGTGATTTAAACACGAGCTTTGTCCGAAAGAAAAAAGGCGCCGGAGTGTCTGGCAATTCCGCAGCTAACCTTTGACCCGTTGCGCCACACCGAAAGATCAACATCTGGCACCAGTGATGAATTATGATGATGTGTGTTGTGAAATTTTTAGAGACAGGGCGGTTTTAAAACGCGGCGTCAGGCCGCACGCAGCCTTCTCCTTTTCACAACGAGGATCTTGTTGAAATGCTTAAACTTTTCCGCTGTTCGACTTCACCCAAAAGGTTCCTCACATCTGTCTCTTGAGTTTGGGGGCTGTGATGTCGGAGCCCAAAACACCCACCCCAACCCCGGCCGGTGACACATACAAAGGATGGGTGTTCAAGTGGACAAATTACATCAAGGGTTATCAGAGGAGGTGGTTTGTCCTGAGCAACGGCTTGTTGTCGTACTACAGGTATGCCCCCCCCCCCACGTAAACGAGGGAACACTCAGGAAAGAGTCTGTAATTACTGTTTAATCACAACCTTTGGTGTCAGATCCAATCAAAATGTTTCAGTCATTGAGTTTGGACTTTAATCGTCGATCCCAAATCCAGTAATCTGCGAGCGTCTTCTCTTGCACGGTCGCGGTCGAATCCAGCGCTCGAGACGCGAGTTTTCACGCGTGCATGTAGGTAAATTCCACTCCCTCCTGATTGTTAGGACCCAGGCGGAAATGGGCCACACGTGCCGGGGCACCATCAACTTGGCCACAGCGACCATCACCGTCGATGACGCCTGCAACTTCGTCATCTCCAACGGCGGGGCGCAGACGTATCACCTGAAAGCCAGCTGCGAGGTCGAGCGCCAGCGCTGGATCACCGCCCTGGAGCTGGCCAAGGCCAAAGCGGCCCGGATGCAGGCCGAGTCGGGTAAAGCTTGCGAGCGAGAGCGATGTTTCAAATGACTGATTGGGGCTGTGAGAGTGACAGACGTGTTTTTTGGCGAAGCCCGTCTAAGCGCATGTTTCGGTTTTTTGCTCTGCCGCCGCTTTCGCTGTCGACAGATGACTCGGGTGACGACTTCTCGCCGTCGTCCCCACCGGCGGCGCCCGGGCAAGGTGGCGGGTCGCAGAATTCCGAGGTGCAGTCTGCTCTGAGGACGCTGGGCAGCAAAGTGGAGGATCTCAGCACATGCAACGACCTGATCTCAAAGCACGGCTCTGCCCTCCAGAGGTCAGGCTTCTACACTGCTGCTCTCTTCCTGCGCCACTCCCCGGTCCTCAAGGCAAACGGCAGACACACACTTCACACACAATCACTTCAAACCCCATCAGAAGCCCGTTTTAAATCCTTTTTGACGTTATTAAAGAAAAACTGCGTCCGAAACATGAGGATACCGGGCTGTAATTTTGGAGTTTGCCGACAAGTTTATTTGCGGTGTTCCACTGTTTACATAGAGACGGTTGAGTGAACATGGTGAATCTTGCAAACTTAAATCGGGTAAACCCAGTGATATGCTCTCCAAACCGGTTGGACGTCTTCCCAACCACGTCGCGCTTATCAATGTTTATCTCAGGTCTCTGTCCGAGCTGGATGGTCTGCGTCTGACGGGGGAGGCTGGGGATAAGATTCGCCAGGTGACTGAGAGGGCCACGCTGTTCCGCATCACTTCCAATGCCATGATTAATGTAAGTGTCACCCCCCACACGTGATAAGCTTAAATGAATCTCGTCATTTCTTCCATCCTGAGCGTGGAACCTCCACCCATATTCCACCCAGTCCAGACTTAGCGGCAGCAATTGCTAGGTCAAAACTCTTAACATTAATTGGATTTTCGGTTCCAGTTGGGTTTGTTTTTGTTTTGTTTCCCCCCCCCCTCTATAGGCGTGCCGAGACTTCCTCGCACTGGCTCAGGCTCACAGCAAGCGATGGCAGAAGGCCCTGCAAGCGGAGCGCGAGCAGCGAGTCAGGCTGGAGGAGACTTTGGAGCAGCTGGCCAAGCAGCACAACCACCTGGAGCGAGCCTTCCGAGGAGCTGCGCAGGCCAACGCTGCCACCGACAATAAAAGTGAGACCCGACACTGATCGCCCCCAAGTTACAGTCGCCGCCTTCCCACCGCCCACGTAGTCTCACCCGTTTTACTCCCCTTTATTCTACTCGGGTTTTATTTCCATATTTGGTTACATGAGTGGTTTTATTTCTCAGCATCACTGCTCGCTAGATATGAAGTTAGCAAAAGCGCCCTGGATCGTGGCGGTCACAGATATGACCAGCTGGATGAACCTTATCTACATGCGATACTGTTTGCAGAAATCTATCAGTTGTAATTTCTCCTCAGTGCACTTTGATAGTCTCTAATGATTAAAAATGCCTCAAAACATCTTAGCACAGTGGGTACTTTTATTTGTTTCCCACATTTCGATTCTGTTGACCTCATGACTCCACGGATTTTACTTTCTCCTGCCTTTGAGACTGGAAGCCTCCGCATTTGTCGAAGCAGAGAAACTCAGGAGCTATTTTGAAAACCTATTAACCTTCCAGTTTGTTCTTTGTCAAGTAAAATACTGAAGATGACTCCACCTCATTTCTTTAGTTTAGTGCTTATGGATTGATTACAACTGGTAAATGAGTTTGCAGTAGTAATCCCGGCTGTGCTCTGTGTTTGTTTAGGTGCCGCTGGGCCGGGAAAAGGCGAGGCCAGTGACGAGGACGATGACAATGAGTTCTTTGATGCCATGGAAGAAGCTCCTGAGTTCATCACCGTACCTGCCGACCCCCACTTCCACAAGTTAGTGCACTTGTACTGCTTTCCCACTGAATTTAGCGTTTAAATGTGGGTTTTCTGGCGACGCCACGTCGATGACGCGCAAGCGCACGGTGAGATAGAAAATGGAAAGGAGCATGAAAGCCACGTGGACGGTGGACTACCGTTTTTTTTCCCGCACTTTCTACGCTTGTCCCTCTTTCAAACTATCCAAACTCAGCGCAGACCCGATGATATTTGAATGCTGATGAGACGAAGGTGGATGGGGTTTGTGGCTGAGATGGCAAAGACAGGGCGGCGCTGTACCATCTTATAACCATAAAAACGAAACCAGCAATGTCACCCCGCGGCTGCCGGCGTCTGTTTATTGCCCCGAGTGACCGGTGCGACATCGGCACTTTACGCCACCATCATGCCGTAAATTAGCGCGTTCCCCCGGATGTGACGTTCTCACTGCAGCCAATCGGAGGCGAGCCGATAAAAGCCCGTTGCCATTGCAGTCGTTTGACCCGCATCTGAATGCCGATTAGACCCTTGCCCACTGCCAACAGGAGCCGATTGTTGCCGTGTTGAGGCAGGTTTTTCGGCCAGTGGGAAAGCGGCTTTAGACCCCACCCTCTCCAACACGCTAACCACACCTGCGGCTACACAAACCATCCTCAGGCCACCGCCAGCTCCTTTATCATTGTTTATTTATTCGAAGTCACGGTGGTGTCCGTCCTGCGGGCACGATGACGCCTTAGTCAGACATCGGGTGGATTTCTTCACATTTGTGTAATCAGTCAATGAGCGAGAGCCAAATCCGTCTTTATGCGCCGTTTCCTCGTGCGTCATTCATTCATTCTGACTCTTTAGTTCGACCACAAATGTGTTTTAACCATGTTCTTCCAATGTTTTTACAGAAGATCAAGCAGTAACATCAGTGGTTTCAACAGTGAAATGTGTCCTGATGATCAGTCGGTAGGTCTCAACGTGGCGCCTGAGATGTTTGTTAAAGGGTTGGCTCACTGTTCAGAGTCATTTATGATCATCAGGTGATCACCTGATTGTGTGCTCTTTCGGTGAAAAGCTGCATTGTCCACACAGAATGTAAACACACTCAAATATAATTAAACCTCAAGGTGATGTGCCATAACCCTCAGACATCTGGAATGCGTCTGCCGAAAGACAAAACGTCTATTGTCTTAAGAAATGAGATTAATTGTAGTTTGGTTTTAAGCTGTCTAATGACGGAATCATCTGCCTTTTTAGCTCAACGAGGAGCCCTTAGCAATGAACCAAGAGTCGCCCTCACAGGAGCTGGTGCCCTTAAAGAAGAGGCGGACACGTATCCCAGACAAACCCAATTACTCTCTCAACCTGTGGAGCATCATGAAGAACTGCATTGGCAAAGAGCTGTCCAAGATTCCTATGCCTGTGAGTATTCCTTCCAGACGTTACACAATACCCAGTCTGATTGCAGGGCCTTTTGTTCCCTTGCCTGGCTAGCGAAGGCCTCCGGCGGTTTCGCCTCCTCTCCTTCAAACCTCCTGTAGCTTCTTTTATGTCTTTGTGTGGCACCAACCAAATATGTCATCGCTTTAATAAAGACGCCAGTGTCTATTTAGGTCACAACTGCAAATTAGAGACTTGGCAGGATGCGATTCTACGACTTGGGTTTCACCAAACATGATGTCGTCCACGTCAGCAGATCTGGGTGAGCAGCATTCTGCGAGAGCCAGCCGTTGCTGCAATAGCTCCACCGACAGACCTGTTGATGTGCAATTAAGTTTTGTTAGTTTAAAAAAAAAACTCCACGACTTCACTCCATCATATAAACCCTGGTGCCACCAGACAGGACAGTTTGGCCTGCCTTTTTTTTTTTTTTTGCCAAAAGTTAAGGACGGTACCAAAAGATCCATAACATATCCTGTCCTGGTTTTGGTATCTAAAGGAGGGGAGGGGTAGGTGCTTCACAGTCCCTTGATTGGTTGACAGAAGGAAATATTTTTCCTCACTACAGTACAGCCTCCTTTTTCTAAAGATGCATTTTCTTAAGTAATCCTATGACATATTATACGGTAGATCTTCAAATTTCGGCATTTTTTTCCCCTCTGTCCAGCTGATCCCATAAAGCTATTATTGTATTCGAGTTCATGGCATCAATGCCTTCACTGGGTTAGCAGTGTTCTTGGAGCAGAGAATGTGTGTCTAATGTGGACGAGGCGCTTCCGCTTCCTTCTGCTGCACAAAATTGAATCCCAAATATCCTGGATAAGAGCACTTTCATCTTGCACGCTGACATCATTTGGAGCCAGAGTCTTCGGAGAAGTGGTCAGGAAATGGAGCGACCGTATGAAGGCCCACCCAACTCAATTGGCAGCGATCACTTCACTGCTAAAAACCTTTTAATCCTCTGTACTTTCTTATGTACAATTTCCAAACAGAAGTCTGTTAATGTTTCCGCAGCCTCTGGTGTGCCATTCGGAGAAGCCTGCAATCATGATATCACAAGCCTTTTAATCGAAGAAAAAAAAAAAAAACTCTCAAAAAAATCTAAAACAAAAAATGTATATACGAAAAATTAACACCTAAACATTCACCAGTTTGGTAAGAACTGAAACTGTCTTCTGTGAAACATTTACAAGAGGAGTACTTAGATTTTTTTTTCATCCATTTATTGATTTATTTATTTTATTTTGGCCCAAGTCCCATCCACTAACATGGAGGCAATGAGTGGGTGATAGTTCTTTGGCTTCACTTAAGAGGACCTGTCACGCTTTATAGACACAGTATGTCTGTAGCTTTGGTTCATTGTCCAATTCCTATCGGGTGGTTTTATGAACGAATGACACGAGGAATCAGAAGTCTTGAGTCCATCGGTGCAATATCCCCGACACCGCTGGCAGAAATGCAGGCCCGACCCACGGCAGACCCGAGGCTCTTCTTCTCCCGTGGTGCTAGCGATTGCACCCGAACATTTCCGACTTTGATTCATCATTTCACACTCTTCTTTTCAATTGAGCTGCACTCCAGTCTGAGCTCGAGCACATTTCACTCTTTTAGGCCCGCTATCTTTCCGAAGACGCCATTCCTGACCACACTTTTGTGGACTTTTGTGGAAAGATCTGCTTGGCAGATGAAGCTGCCAGTTGCTGAGCAAGTTCTTTGCTGGTCTTGAATTGAAACCTGACGTATTACACCCGAAGATTAGTGCAGCAAATGCCATATTTTCTGCCCAAAAGAGTTTTAAGACGTGAGAGCAAAAGGAAGTCACATTAAATACTTGCCACTTTAGCCTGCATGAGATTTTTTCTTTTTTTTTTTTTTTTGCAAGCTGTGCAAGCAGTTGATGTATCTTGGGGCTGAAAAACAAATAAGAGTGCTCGTTACAACCTTGCTAAAACAACAAACCTAACGCCGTGCAAAAGTGCACGGTTCTGTACAAAATTTTGCGTGCGTGCGTGCGTGCGTGCGTGCGTGCGTGCGTGCGTGCGTGCGTGCGTGCGTGCGTGCGTGTGTGTTTGTGTGTGAGTGAATAGGGCCTCATTACCATCTTGCACTGCCTGAGAATTTTCATTTCTGGCTGATGCAGTTGCAAGGTAATTGAGGATGGTAATGAGACTTTGATGCTTTGGCAAGTTACTGTCCACAGACTTGGTATGTTGGAATTCTTAAAATTGTGGTTAGGAGCCTAATTTAGTATAATTAAAGTGGCTGGGTAAACTGACAGTTTTTTATACATTCACTGCCAAGGACACGTTGTTTTCTCCATTATCTGTTATGTAAAAACTGGGCAGAATTTCACTCAACTTATTTGAAGGGTGGAGCATGGGTCGAAGAAGAGCATTAAAATTTGGGGCAAATGGGGGGAAAACAATGGTGGTGGTCTGCGCTTTAGAGTGCCCCTTCTTTTTGACGCATACATTGTTTCCTCTGCATTGTTTACCCGTCTCTAGGTCAACTTCAATGAGCCCATTTCCATGCTGCAGCGGTTGTCGGAGGACCTCGAGTACCACGAACTGCTGGACAAGGCTGCCAAGTGCCAGAGCTCGCTGGAGCAGATGTGCTACGTCGCCGCCTTCTCGGTGTCCTCCTACTCGACCACCGTCCACCGCACGGGCAAACCCTTCAACCCGCTGCTGGGGGAGACGTACGAGCTGGACCGCCGGAGAGAGAGCGGCTACCGCTCCCTCTGCGAGCAGGTGAGACACAAAGAGCCACAGCAGAGAATTCATGACAGGAAGGAAGCCTGTAAAATCCCAGTGACTCATCATTAGTACAGTCTTGCTTCCTTTGCTTTTTTTTTTTAGTTTTTTGTTTTTTTATTTGGTGCATTGAGGCTCACATGCTCGAGGGAGACACCACTCATTTATGCCAAGTAATCAGATCAGGAATAGAAAGGCAGTTAATCCCAATAAAGCGGTGCAGAGATGTGCTTATGTATGTATATAATTGTTCTATTTTTTTTTTATTTCAGACATTTTGAGACATCGTGGTAACAGTTTTTTATTACGAGTAATTTGATAACTGGCATTTTAGCATAAAAATACAAGCGAGTCACGTGTTCTTAGTGGAAGTAGTTTCAAGGAGTTGTAAGAGGCCAGAAAAAGAAATTATGTTAAGAGCAGATCAAAATCATACAGAGGACATGTATGAAGAAAATGTATCCAGTCCAATAAGTAATGCAATTAATCTTGCTTTCAGGAAGCAAATCCAGTGATCACACAGCTGGGGAGAAGCAGTAACAAGATCACTCACACAGGGTTTAAATAGAACGGGGGAGTTTGAGAAGCTGCTTAAACCTATTGTAGATGAGTAATTTAATTGGATTTGTGCTGCAATGCAATTATGAAAAAAGGGTTGTTTTTTTTTGTTGTTGTTTTTTTTTCCTCTTTCTTGCCTGAGCGGTCCGTCAGCATGTTTTGAGAATTGCGACCAACCGTGTCACGACTAGAAGGGAAGTTCCGGTCGACTAAGTGATTCCACTGAGGGCCCACGTCTTGATTCCTCATGTGATGCTCTGTTGTTAAAGCCTCATCCGGTCTCAACTTCTCTCCCAGGTGAGTCACCACCCCCCTGCTGCAGCGCATCATGTGATCTCCGATCGTGGCTGGACCTTGAGGCAAGAAATCACCGTTGCCAGCAAGTTCAGGGGCAAATACCTCTCCATCATGCCCTTAGGTAAGAGGTAGAACATATCAAACATGCTTTGTGGTCTGACAGTGACGTACATTGAGGGTGTGTTTGAAACAAATGCAGTGTTTTAATTTCCTGATGTGTCGAAACCAGTAATTACTTTGTTGCTATGAAGGATGACTTGAGTTGACTGTGAAGAATGTGGCTCAAGAGCGGGCGGTTGCCAGTCACTGTTAATTAAGCAGCAGACTTTGTGAGTAAGATGAATTTTGTCTCGTCTTTTGTCCCCACCGTCTTTTACGTGCAGGCACAATTCACGCAATCTTCGAGAAGGGCAACAATCACTACACGTGGAAAAAAGTCACCACCACTGTGCACAACATAATCGTAGGAAAACTGTGGATAGATCAGGTAAGACTTGCGGGCTCACATGTGCAAGATGGAGCAGTTAAAACAAGCCTTTGAATAAACAGCTAGACCCCCTCATTAACGAGTGGTTGTCATGTAATGTTCAGCATTATGGAAGATTTTTTTGGGTGGTGGCATTTCCCGTCGAGGAGAGAGGCAACAGGAATTGAGGGAAATAAAAGAAAGGTGGCCACCGACAGGATGCGGTTGCTCGCTGAAGCCGAAGGAGGGCAGCATGCGTAAAGTTCTGCAGCAAATAATATGAAATCATACGCTGCAACATTAGTTTCTATATCCAGAGTTTTTATGGGCCCTTAAAGAATCTTAAAAAGTACAAAATCCACTCATCTGAATTTCAGGCATTAAAATGTCATCAATATGCTTTCTATGGGCCTTGACATTTGAATGCGTTGTTAAGGTACTTATGAAAGTAAGTGCTTTTAGTTGCTGTTTCACTTTCAAATGTGTTTTGGGGAGGAAGCATGTTTGGTCTGGAACAAAACCACAAGACCAAACCAACATGGAGCCAATAACAAGTAATTCAATCCCAGGAGTCATATAATATGGACTGAACATTCATGCGCAGTTGAATGTTGATAAATGAATTGATTTTGCATAAAATATTGGAACTCATAATATTGTTAAAAAAATGTGTTTTAGGCGTCGAGCATAATTTGTCAACCTGCAAGACGCCTTCTTTTGAAAGGTTACTCACAAATCAAAACAACCACACAAAATTCCAGTTTTCCTGCTAAACTGGTGAAGTGAAAATCGGAGTAATCAAGTAGCACCGTCACACTGGCACAGAAATCCTGCAAATCCGGCATTTCCACTTACTGGAAAAGTTTCCTGCATTGAACTTGAATAACCAGAGTTTAAAGGAGCAGCTCCGCTACAGGAAGTGTTGAGCAAAATCGAGCAGGCTATTATTTACACACAAAATGAATCATCCAACACGGACTAGCCCTTTTTTTTAAAAACGCAATTATGCATAGAGTGCAAAAAAGTAAAGCTAAAGTACAGCTTCTTTTTTTTTACATCTTTGAAAACAAACAATAAAATAAAAAAAACAGCAAAAGAATGAGGTATTTTGTGTGGGGCAAGGAACATACAAAGAACAATATTCACATAACGTTCACAAGCCCCTACAACTCTGAGTCCCTCTTAATACTGCCAGTTCAACAGTGGGAGGTTGCCGTGCAGGAAGCACAGCTTTTCTGCATTGTCTCCTGTGAGGGATCTGCGCCTCTCATCATAAATGTTACCGATAGTGCTGAACACCCTCTCACTTGGTACAGAGGAGGGTGGATACTAGAGGTACCTCCTAGCCAGGCTTGACAGTCTCTTGAAGTATTTACGAAAATA
Organism: Dactylopterus volitans; assembly: GCA_901007715.1. Taxonomy (NCBI): domain Eukaryota; kingdom Metazoa; phylum Chordata; class Actinopteri; order Syngnathiformes; family Dactylopteridae; genus Dactylopterus; species Dactylopterus volitans. The sequence continues at coordinate 4,477 of CAAKHG010049925.1, read as the reverse complement.
TCGGCGACAACCAGCAAGTTTTGGCCGATTACGATTATTCCCAAACGGGCTATAATCGGCCGATTTAATAGGCCAGCCGATAAACCGGTCGGGCCCTAATATTGACCAAGATTGAATAGTTTTATTGGGACGCAGTGTCTCCCGGGTGTCAACCGTTCCCCCCTTCGTTTTTGTCTCTCCCCTCCCAGTCAGGAGAGATCGATGTAGTGAACCACACCACCGGAGACCGCTGCCACCTGAAGTTTGCGCCTTACAGTTACTTCTCCAGAGACGTCGCCAGGAAGGTGAGAAGCACGCAAACACGCTCGAGAAGTGATCTGCCCTGCCAACACCAGCTGCCACGCCTCATTGGTCGTAACCCCCTCACCCCCCTGCACCCCCCTTCCATCCGCTGACCCTCCTCTCTCTCTCTCTCTCTCTCTCCACAGGTGACGGGTGTCGTGATGGACAAGGATGGCAAGGCCCACTACGTGCTGTCGGGCACGTGGGATGAGAAGATGGAGTTCTCCAGAGTGATGCAGAGCAGCCGAGGGGGAGAGAACGGCACCGAGGGCAAACAGAAGACCGTCTATCAAACCCTGAAAGCCAGAGAGGTCTGGAGGAGGAACCCTTTACCGTGAGTGCAGCGAGTCGCACGCTCGCCCCCGGGAGCCTCACCGTGGTGCCAACGTTGACTTGGTGTCACAAAACCTGTCCCGACTTGGGTCATGATCGTTCGTAATCAAGTCGCACTCGCACATCCAGCGGCGCTTTACAAAGATTTGGCAATTTTTCCGGCCTGCCAGCGCATGCAGTCGAAAGACAACCACGAGTAGGTAGGATTTTATGAATCTGAGTAAATTCTGTCACAAAACGCCTTTATTGATAAACTGGCTTTTAATGGCAACATAGCGCAACTTACATTTTCTCTAATTGTGATACTTAAAGATACCAACAATCGCCCATTCACCCAACAATCGCCCATTTTTTTTTTTTTAATTGGGATGCTGTGGTGAGTCACTAATCAATGATGTTGAAGCTGACAACATCAGCATCAGTGTTTTATGTCAGCACAACCACGAACTCCTCTGAAATTTTGGGCTGGGTCTACTGTCACTTTGTGGTTACACCTGAGATATAATTAATTTAGTAATATACTGACAGGCAGGTGTTTATTTTCGGCGCACTCGCCACCCACGGTGCTCTGCTGAAGCACCGAGCAGCTGCACACCACCCCGCCAGCATGGAAGCCTGTCATGCAACTCTAGGGCCAAGATTTCCGGGTCGATTTGTGCTGCCTTGGCGGAGGTTTCATTTATTTTTATTTTTGTTTTTTTTTATTTTTTTTAACTAAACATCTGTGCTCTTGTAGTTCCTCTCGGTGCTGTTAAGCGTCACCTTTTTTGAACAATCTAGAATCCCCATTCCAGCTCCTACACAGCTCAGGAGTCCAAATTTGCTCATTGAAATACACAGATATTAAATTAACATCGATAGAATCAATGTGACGCACAAATGGTGTCTGATGTTGGCATCCCCACGTTCAGAGCTCACGTAGTCCCGACTCATAGTACTTTTTTCCATCCCGTTTGTCCGCAGCGAGGGTGCAGAGACCATGTACTATTTCACTGCCTTGGCGCTGACACTAAACGAGCCAGAGGAGGGGCCGGCGCCCACGGACAGCCGGCGCCGGCCGGACCAGCGGCTGATGGAGGACGGCCGCTGGGACGAGGCCAACGCCGAGAAGCAGCGGCTGGAGGAGAAGCAGCGCATCGCCCGGCGCGAGCGAGAGAGGGAGGCCGCCAGCCAACGCACCTCCAGCCAGTCGGAAGAAGGTGAGAGACGAGCCACTTTTACCACTGAGCCCACGCTTCGCTCCGTCTGCATCCCTCTCTATCTAACATGGGGAAAATCTTAAAAGTAAGGGGGTAAAAAAAAAAAAAACAACCTTTCTATGATGATCCCCCCCCCTTCTCTCTTTCAAAAGCTGTCGATGAGGATTCTCTTACTGATCCGTCCCTAAAAAGCAAGTATTCCTCTTTTTTTTTGTTGTCTTTTTGTCTGTCGTTTTTCTTGTGCTGCGTTTCATCTAATCTCCACTCAAGGTTCTTTTCCATCATCTTGGGTTTTCTTTTTTGTGTGTGGTGTTGTTGTTGTTGTTTTTTTTTAAAGTAACACCGGTATTTTCTCCACTAGGTGCACCTCATGACAACTACAAGGCACTCTGGTTTGAGCGCTGTGAGGACCGGATCACAGGGGAGCAGGTCCATATCTATAAGGGAGGCTACTGGGAAGCCAAGGACCGCGGCAGCTGGGAGGGCTGCCCGGACATATTCTGACCTCAGCATTGACTGCAAAGTGCCCTGAAGAGACTCTTCCATCGAAGCCGCTGGGTGGACAGCAACCACGAAGGTCTGCTCGCCCTAGCCCCCCCCCCACCACAACCACCACCATCCACCATCCACGACCACCCACCACCACCACCACCACTTGGACGGCTGCTTCCCTCCAGCGGCTCTCTGTTCTAGGAGATCTCCAGGATGGTCACTGCTGTCTGATCCAGAGAGAGAAAGCGTCAGATCCCATTTTCTGCCCCCCGCCCTCCCCGGGCCTCCTCGCCCGGAGTCTTAACATGTACCCCCTTTGTTGCTGTCACACACCTCGGAAGGACTGGAATGGGAAAGGTTTGGAGCCGCCGCGCTTTCGACGGGATTCAGACCCGAACGTGAGGGGGGAGCAAACGAAATGGGCAGTGCTTCCAAATCTATTGTACATAATCGAAATTTGTCTCTCTGCTTCAGTCTCTCCGGTCCCGAGCAGAAGAGCGTTTGTGCTGATAACACCCTGTTAGATAACGTAGTGTTCCCGTTGTCATCCACAGCATTGTGTGCTTTGGTAATAACTCTAAAAAGCCGGTAAGAACTGGTTAATATATACATTCATATATATAATTTCATTAAAACGTCAACTGGTGGCCTTCAAGAAGTTAGTGAGGATTTCTTGTTTATCTCTGATTTAGTGTCTTAATGTAATGAAGGTTCTTGTGTGCTTGCGTGTACGACTGTATATCTGTTCTTCCTTCACTTTACAACTTGCCACTGTGCAGTATCGTGTGATTTCTTAAAAAAAAAAAAAAAAATAGAAAGAAAGAAAAAAAGGAAGAAAGAAAGAAACGTCACCCCAGAAAAGACTGGTTGACCCACGACATTCACATGGTTCAATTGTTTTGTATGTTTTGTTTCCTTTTTTTTCTTCTTTTTTTCTTTTTTTTTTAAATGCTGACTGAAATTATGATGGTGAAATATTAAGGGTTTTAATTTCGTTCTGCACATCATCTCGCTTTGCCTTAGACACGAGCAGACCTGCTCTCACTTGTGTTCACATCACCACTGAGTGGATGAGGTTGTACAAACAGACAAAAAAAAAAAAAAATCATGAAATGGTTTCGGGGGAAAAGACTTGTTCCGATGCGGAGAAAAATCTCACATTTAGTGTGTTCAATAACAAAGAATCGCATTACTCTTTTTCGTAGTATTTGGATCGTTTAACATTTTTGCAAATAGATCGAGCAAAGAAGTGAAGTGGTGAGAATAAATGTCACAACCCACTAAGAGTTCATACATATGCAAGTTACATATGACACCAAAAATATGGGATCTAATGTGTGTGTGTGTGTGTGTGTACATGTGTGTGTGTGTAAGTGTGTGTGTGTGTGTGTAAGTGTGTGTGTGTGAATTTCATAATTTTGTTTGTAAGTGTACTTAAAAAATGAAGAATAAAGAAACAAAGAATTTAAAAGCATTGCAAATAACTGATTTTTATAAATGCATAGAAATCCTTATCATAGTATTGATAAATGTAAGGTAGGATTTTTTTTTTTCCATGTAGTTTTGTTTCTTCTCATTGGAGGAGGATTGTCTTCGTTTTCAGGAGAAAAAAAAAAGGGAGTCTCCATACCCGACTGAGAGGAAGGAAGTGACATTGTCGGGTATTTGTATTAAACAAACAAACAAACAAAAAAAGAATCTGTAATAAACAAATGCCGTGGTGTCACATTTTCAAAGTGTTCTTTTTGAATTTAATATTTGTTCCGTTCACAGTATTGGATATGAAGTTTTGGACACTTCAGTTATTTCGGGAATTTCTTTGCCGAATTTCTGTATTCAGAAGAATGGACTTACGTATGCTGATACAAAAATAGGCTTTTTTTTGTTTTTTAGCAATAAATATGGGCTACATATACACAGCTGAAACCCTTGATTTGAATGCGCGGACAAAATTGTTTACAATTGATTCGAATTTTTTAAGCAGAATGCATAACCATCCTTAGTACTTTGGTCAGTTTAATTTCTTTTAAAAAGTTTGTTTTCTGCAGTCAAGGAAAAAATTTCGAGATGTTTCCAACTGCTTGAATTATGATTGCCACACTGAAGGGCATTTAAAAAATAATGATCATGCAGTGGATGGGCGGGGGGGGGGGGGGGGAAATGTGTTTTTA
>CAAKHG010049921.1:0-14760 GCA_901007715.1 Dactylopterus volitans | reverse complement strand
TAACTTCTTAACCAAAGTTGTGCTGTACCTCTTATGCCATACCGTTCACATTTCTGTAGAAGTAGAGTGATCGCTCGTATCAAATGCTTTACGCAAATCAATAAACACACCTACTCCAAACCGCTTATTATCTACAACTGTTGCAATGTTCTCTACAAATTCCATCGCCGCTAATGATGTTGAGCGACCGCTCCTAAACCCATACTGATGGTCATTCAATAAATCATAATTCTCAATAAAGGAATCTAATCTCTTTACAAACAATTTTTCGAGAATTTTAGAAAATTGAGGCAGTAAAGAAAACTGTAATTGGACACAAATTGCTTATCTCCATTTTTATAGGTTGGGATCACTTTAGCTATTTTCATCTTATCTGGAAAAATACCAGTTTGAAAAGATTTGTTACAGATATATGTTAATGACTCAAGGACACAAAAAATAACCTCTTTTATAAGTGACATATTTAGGTCATTACAATCAGTAGATTTTTGTTCTTAAATTCTTTTACTACTTCTAAAATGTCACTTTCACAAACTCCCCCAAGAAACACTGTTACTTTGATTGATAGTTAAATTGAAGGTTTCATTTTTTCCACCAATAGGGGGAATCTCTTTTGCTAAATTAGGACCTACATTAACAAAGTAATCGTTGAACTCATTAACCATGGTCTCAATCACCAAATTGTCACCTTTTTACAATGTTTGTTGGAAAACACCTGTCATTACGATTTTTGATCACCTTATTTAATACACTCCAGGTAGCCTTAATATTCTTTTTATATTTTTGAAGCAATTGTTCATAATACATCTTTTAACATCGCATAATAGATGTCAGTCTATTTCTATATTTTTTATAATTTTCCTCCTTTTCCTTTGTTCGATGCTTTAAAAATTCCATATATAGCTTATTTTTCTTTTTAAAAGCTTTCTCCAGTCCCTTTGTTAACCACAATTTTCTCATTTCTTTAGAATTTTGTGTAAGCTTTTTCATTGGACAATATCTGTCATAAAGTGTCAAAAATGTATCCAAAAATGCATTGTAAGCATCACTGGTATCCTCCACATAAGCTGCAATTGCTTCTGGTGCTTTCACTCTACCTAAATAATGAGTCTGAATTTTCTCTGGAAAATTTAGCTCATTATTCCTTTCAAGAACTGCACAGTGAATGTGATATTTACCCAGTAATAAAATGATATTAATAATGCCTGAAACAGAAAAAGCCAAATCATCCATGTAGAAAATTACATGACATAATTCAAAGGCTGGAACATCATTCATTTTTAGTGATAGTCAATTTTTTTTCATGTCTGACCAAAAACATTGAGATACAGGACATAGAAAAAAACAAATGATCCAGTGTTTCATCATCATTATTCCAGAAGGAACACTGATCCACCTCAAATTTAAATCATTTTTTTAAGAAACTCTGCCACAGGATCAATCTTGTTTATAATTTTGAAATGTGTTTCTTTAACTTTAGGCATAACAGGCCATTTAATAAATTTTGAATATGCTTTATTTAATATGGCCAAATTTACCAAATTGGAACCCTGCCAAATTAGTCCTCTGCAATAGTCTTGAAACAATCTGGATTTCAAAACATTACTAATCAGCCTTATCTTTTTTTATCAGTCAGATCACATTCTCCAATCAGTAGTTTTGGTAGTGCTGTTAAGACATTATTGTAAACTAAAAAGTTCTTAATCAAGTGGATCAAAGGTTAGGGAATCGCACTACATATTCTGTTATAATCTCTTTGAGAACAGTTTACATTATATTTTTCTGTAATAAGCAATGTTAATAATTGTGTTGCCAATATAAAAAGCTTTGGGGAAACAGGGCATCCCTGACGAATATCACGTAACACTGTAAATCTAGGAATCATTCCAGGGTTCAGAGAGACAGAGCTACTAATGTCAGTGTGTAAAATTTCAACAATATTACAGAATTTAACCCCAAAACCCAAGAAGTGTAGCGTTTTCAACAAAAAGGGATGTTCAATGGTATCAAACGCCTTGAAAAAATCTAGAAACAACACAAAGCTGTCTGTTTTAAAAGTCTCTATCGTCTAGCAAATCAAGCATCAGCCTAGTATGGTTATATATGTTTCTACCTTTTACAAAGACTGATCGACATTCATCAACTAAATTTGTTGATCCCATATCTAATCTATTAGTATACATGTGCTAACGATTTATAGTCATTACATAATAAAGTTATCGGTCTCCAATTATCTAGTGACAGTTTATCCTTATTGAGTTGTGGGATTAAAGTGATAACACCCTGCTTCATTGTAGAAGACAAGTGTCCAGTTGACATACATCCCAGAAAGGCATTATAAAGCAGTTTTCTGATATCTTCCCAAAAAAAGAAGTAAAATTCCACAGTTAGACCATCAAGTCCTGGTGATTTCCCTTTTGACATCCGCCTGATTGTTATATCCAGCTCTTCAATTCTAAGATCATCCTCCATATGTTGCTACATTCCCTAATTCCCCTTGAAAATTTGGATTTATGCAAGTTTTCGTAAGAAGTTCTTATTTCTGTCACACTCTGTCTTTGTCTCTGCTCTGCTCTGCACCTCCCGTCTGCCACTCCCCATCTCATCTGCCTGAATTTGCTGCACGTGTCTCCGCTGATTGCCCCGTGCTCTATTTAAGCCTGCCCCACACCGAACTCTTTGCCAGATTGTTCTCTGCATTATGCTCATCTTTCTTCAGCATTTATCAGCCTTCCTGCCGGTTACGACCCTGCCTGTCCCTGACCTTCCTGCTCTGCCTGCTCCCCGGATCTACGACCAGTTCTTCGCCCCCAACCTCGATTTTGCCTGCGCGTCTTCGCCTCCGGACTGCCTTCTCGCCGCTGACCCCCTAGCCTGCCCCCGGTCTCCCTGCTGCCTGCTCCCCACCGGCGCCTATGCATCCCCGGCTTCGCCCACCGATTAGTCACCGCTTCTGGACCTGTCACTCTGACCGTAAGACAAACTCTGCTTCCTGTCCGCTTGCTTTCTGTGAACAGTTCGCGTGTGCGAGCTTTGACTTGTTCTTCTATTGATAATTGTTTTATGACAGCTTTTTTTTAAAACTTTCGAAATATGTTTACTAATGCTAATGGCAATTTCTCTTTTAAATTTAAACCACTCCCATTTCGTCAAAGGTGACATTTCCAATTCATTAATTTCTTTTACCAGATTTTTGGTTTCATTACAAAACTCATGTTCTAGAAGACTACTATTAAACTTCCATAAAGGGTTAGAGAGAGCCGAAAGACATCAAAATTACACAATGGTCAGTCAGGGGAGATGCTGATATTTCACATTTATGGACCTTATTAATTAGGTTGGCAGAAATTAACCAATCTAACCTTGAGCATTGCCCATTATTAGCAGAATTACACCAAGTATATTGTTTAATATTGGTATTTCTCATTCTCCAGCAGTCAATTAAGTTTCCCTTGGATATAAATTCAACTATGATTTCCTCATAATGGTGACATTGTCCCCTAGGAGGAAGTCGATCTAACCAGAGATCATGGACCAAATTGAAATATCCTCCCATTATGACTATCTGTAGTATGAGTCACTTTCCAACTCTCTAGTAACCTACTCAAGGAAAAATAAAAATGTTTGTTCTGTGCCTCTTTGTTATAACCATATACGCACAACAGAATATAGTTAACATCATTTAATTCAATCGCCACCATTAGCCAATGTCCATTAATGTCATTTGTGTGGTTAATTGCAGTCCCAGCAAACCTGTTGAACAGGATCATTACTCCAGCTGAATGTGATGTCCCATGACTGAAGAGAACAGAGTCCCCCCCATTATTTCCAAAAATTGGTGCCAGCCTCCTCTGAATGAGTTTCTTGCAAGAAAATAAAATTGCTCTTCTGCTCCTTACAAAAAAGAAATGTTGCCTTACGTTTCACATTTTTAATCCCCTGGTGTTTAAGGAAATGAAGGATAACATTCACAAGTATCAAATATGCGCAAAGAAAACGATGCACAGGAATGAGTGGCTAATGTGTCCATAATATATTTCAACATTAACAATTATTGCAACAACCCTGAAAATATCTGAACATTAACAAAGGTATAAGATTAAGTCAATGTACCTGTATTAGAGCAAGGTGAACCTTACAAAGTTATTCAATCAGGGTCCACTTGACTATTGTTGATCAGAGCATAACCTTCCCTGAAGAACCCTCGTTTCCCCTTCTTCCTGGCTTCCTGAACCAGTGGCCATAGCTTGGAGCGAGCCTCCTGGTCTTCTTTTGAGAAGTCCTCTCTGAAGCAAATATGCATCTCACTGCACACTCCCTGCCTCCCTGGATTTTTTTCCACACTTCATCCCTGATGGCTCACATCCCAAACTGGATGATGATCGCCCTTGGAGTGTTATTTGAGGTAGCAGCAGTGTTCTTCTTACCCAGACGGTGAACAGTATCCACGGTGTCACGCAGCCGGTCCACAGACAGTGGCACAACTGGCTGTGGGTAAGCAGGTGGGACATGACAACTTGTTGTTTACTTCCAGAATTAATAAAGCAGTTGTTGTGTTTGTGAATTACGAGCCGTTTGTTCAATCTCTGGTGCATAGCAGCGTATTTGTCGGGAATTTGTTTGTGCAAATTTCTCCGCTTTCAGTCCCCTCCACACGGATCACCGTATCAATGTTCCGCCCTTTATACCTAACGAGTTGTTGGAAAATGGGCTCCGGAGGTTTGGTAAGTTTGCCAGTGGATTTAAAACCATTAGTTTGGGATGTAAGGATCTCAAACTGAAACACGTGCAGTCTTTGAGGCACATGTTTTTTTATGGTCCTGGACTCACAACTACACAAAATTTAGAGGTGTCCTTTAGAGTGAAGTGAGGTGATGGCTCATACATGGTGTATGTCAGCTCGGGACAGTTAAAATGTTTTGAGTGTGGAGATGTGGGCTATGAACGCTTTATGTGTCCGCATAAGCAACAGGCTGTGGGTTCTTCCGTCGAAGCAGCAGGCGGCTCCGCTCACGCAAATGCGGTGAGAGACACTGCTGGTGAAGATATGGCGGGTAGCTCCGCACACTGAGGCGGCGGCTGAACCCGGCATCGTTCAAGATGACCCTGTTACGGTGCTACTGCTTCAGTTTGCAATGATAATGTTGTCTCTAATGACAGTGAGGAGCTACAGATTTCTGTAGCTGCAGAGAGCCTGAGCAGCTCTCAGTCTACAGGCCATGTAGCACAGTTTGAGGAGGAAATAGCTGGTGGTTCTGCATACAGACCTCACACTGCGTCTGTGAACACATATGAAGAGTTAAGAGTGTGATCAGTGGCCAAGTATCGTGAGGGCGAGGATGAGATGGAGCATGTTTCTGTCTGTGAGGCAAACAGAAATATGGAATTATATTCTCAAGAGGGCATAAATAATTTTCTGGATGCTACATACAAAATGTCAATGATTTTTTTCAGTAACACGGATAAATTCATAAAATTGGTTAACATGCTGCAGAGATTGGCAGGTTTTGACATGTTGGATGAAAAGAAACACTTCTGCCTTAAAAGCATATCATAAATCTGTTGAGTTAGGACAGGTAGGAGGAACAAAAAGTAAAATGACCATGTGTCACGCAGTGTTTTCCTCTATTTAGTGTCTCTTGTTTGCTTCTTTCTGTCTCCTCTCAGAAAAGGCTTGATGTGCTATTTTTGCAGGAGACCCATAAAAGATGAGACAGATTGGGGCTTATGGTTGGGGGGGCTCGTGTATCCTCTGCCACGGTAGCAACTTTAGTGCAGGAGTAGCTGTGTTGTTCAGAGCCACTGGAAGTGCTACCATTTTACATTCCTGTACTTTGCTGGTTTGCTGGGCATACACTGCCTAAAAGGGCAGCATCCCTTGAAGCCGACCAGCTGCTCTTCAACACAAACATCCTCACTTGGGTTGAAGGCCAATAGGAGCCACAATACCCACTTAATGGGAGCCAGCGTGTCAGGCCTGTTGATTTTGCCTGCTGGTCGGGTCAGCTGGTCACCGAATCTGATTGTGCAGCTCATGAGGTGGAATCTCAGACGTGGTGGCAAGGAAGATATCCCATCCCATGTGTTCCCTCCATAGGCTGTGGGTCAGTTCACCCGTGAGCGGTACACACAAGTTCGGATCAGGAGCCCAATGTAGCCTCTGATTTCTATTGGATGCATGTCTGCCCCGTTGTTATTGTTACGCTGCCCCTGCAGGTTGGTCATTTCCACAATGACCTGGATGATCTCATCAGTAATGACAAAAATCAAAGCTGCTCCCTAGGTCAACTATACAGGAGATAGCATAGGGAGTAATGGCAGGACAAGGGGTCCCAGCTGGCTGGTACTGCTGCATCTCTGCATAAGTGGGCGACCAAACTATCCCACTCTTGGATTTCCACCCCAGTGAGTGGCGGCACACTGCATCTTCCTCCACCTCTCCCTCTTTTTCTCCCTCCTCTTCTGGTTGCTCTTGCATGGCAGTGCTGTCACTGGACCCTGGTACAAAATTGACAGCATCCACCGAATCTTCATCAGAAGTGTCTTTGTCAGTTGATGGAGCCAAAATGTGCACACCTTCCTCTCCATCGTCTCTTCCATCTGGTTGAGGGTTTGGGCCACATTGTGTCTCTGTTTGAGGCATAAAATGTAAATGCCAAAAGGTCAACAATTGCTCTATTTAGTTTAAAAGGCATGTGAAAGTCTTGAAAAAAACAAAAATTAAAAATTAAAATTAGCCCCAAAATATGAAATGTGGCAAAATTTTACGTGTTTTGCATTAACACAGCCAAAGTTGTGCAAAAATAAAATAAAAAAAAAACACACAAAATGTGACCAGGGACCAAGAAGGGTTAAATAACAAATGAAAACTACAAAGAACTAGTATGAGAACCTGTACAGAACAACACATACCATAGTAATTGTTACAATGACATGGTTCAAGTGTAAGGTAATGACCACTGGATGTCAGTAAAAGCAAACAGCTGAATTCTTAACCTTCTTGTTCATGTTCACGTATGTTGGACATGTTTTGATTATTTCCTTTTATTCAAAACATGAAAATGCAGACTCATGTAGTTATCAAGGGGGTGGTAAGATTTTGTAAAGAAATATCTAAACTTTTAGTGCTATTACTCCACATTAAGTATTTTAAATTTTACTTATTTCATGACATGGACACCCTGCTTGTAGATGTAATTCCAAAACAAATTTGTCAGGAAGAACAGAAGCACAACCACAGCTGCAGTTTAGTGGTAATGTGTCAAAACCTGTAAACAAAAGAGAATAGCAAAAAAAAAAAAAAAAAAAGATTTTTGCAATTTACTTAGTCCAACATATCATCATAATCTAAATTAGACTGCACTGATGACTTGATGCGTTTGTCTTAGATAGCAGGACACACAGCTTTCTACTATGTGATTGTTTTCATAGTTTCATTTCAAGTTTATTATCAAATATACTAAATTGAACAATGCAAGCTATTTGTAGCCTTACTTTACGCTCCATGTCTACCTGGCGGGTTGGTATGGAAACAGTTTTGGTTCAGTAAATTTCATTCTCAGTTATATTTTTGGCTGCCAACTCTAGTGATTAAATGAGATGACAGGAAACAATGTTTAATCTGTAATATTAATTTGAAATCAAGCTTATTTCCTAAACTTGTCCTAAATTCAGAAATAATCATTTGCAAAGTGCAATTATAAGTGGAGTTGGGCAGCATCAATTAAAAAAGAACCCTTACTGAATGGGTCCTCCATGCATCCAGTCCATGCTAATTATCATTTAAGTAGCCTGACACTTTAGTCACTGTGAGGACAGCGCTTCTGTCCATCTGACATATTTATTCTTAAGTGGGCTGAGGTGTTACTGAGTTAAAATTTGTTATCTGAACAGATGCAGGTTGGACAAAATTGAGCCTGCATCCAGACATCAATAAATAGATTATGTGTGACAAATAACAGCTCCTGTTGATCAAAGGTTGGACTTGATGTCGTCATGAGGTAAAGACTGGGCTCCCCAGAACAGACTTTCTTCATGCTTCCATGAGTCTAAGCTACATGGCTTTTCTCCTGTGGAATGCTTCCGCAGGAGAAAAAAACTTTCCTTTTTGATAACCCGTCCCCTTGTTTTGCTGCTATATCTTGTAGACTGCTGTTGCACCTCCCATGGTGCACTGAGTTCCTCTCCCCTCCATTCCTAATCTGCTTGCATACATATCCCATCATTGCAAGTTGCTTGAATCTTTTTTTCTGCATCTGTATTTTGTGCTTTCTCCTATTCCTGTTACTTTTTGCAGGTTCTTCCGCCACCAGAGCAAACAGTGGAAATACCTGCATGCCTACAAAAAGAACCAGTAGAAGCGGAAAGCACAAAATATAGATGCAGTTATAGACTGCCACTCATTCAGAGTACATGTCAGCTTGAGGTTTCTTCCTATTAAGTTATTTAACTGCCATTGTCAATGAGTAATTAAGTAAACAATGGCTGATATTATAAGAATTACCAGTTATACAACCACTGCAACAACTTAAAATTAAGATCTAATTGGGAGTTTATTTTTTCTTAGCAAATAATGTTGGAGGGGAGAGGGGAAACATGGCAGACACACAGATGATTATAAAAAAAAAAGAACCCACATGTATTGTGCAGCAGGATGCTGTCTCGTGTCCTGGAAAGTGTTCCCCCATAAAGAGACTGAGTTCTCACAAACTGAGCTACGTCCACAGTGAAGAGATGACATTACATGTCAAAATGTTGACTTCCGCTTAAATGACCGTAGTTTTAGCACAATTAGAGATTTTGATATTTTGGATAAAGATAGCACAGAATTGTGCCTCACATTCTGCATAATGCTTTACGTTTTTCAAGTAATGATTTAATGATTTAAATGTTACGAGAGCTGTGGAAAACATGTAGCATGCACGTCAGCAAATTCCACTCTACTTGCCAGTAAACAAAATGTGTCTTCTGAGAGACTTGGTAGGTGAGTCATTAGTGACACATTGTAATGAGCCATGATAAGTGCAGGGCTGCTATTTGAGCAGACGATGTGAGCTGAGCTTTATGCTATTTTATTTACTTGTTTATTTACTGTGGATCTGCACAGAGGTCACTTGGTATGACTGAACCCCCCTGCTGTATACAAACAGTGTTTTGTATGAAACTCCTCAACATTGTTCAGTTGAAGTCAATGACTCCTCCAAACACAAAAAACAAAGAGATGGGACAGGAAATATGGCTATGAACATTCAGATCATAAAACTGTTAAATACAATGAACTGTGGTAACCTACCCAGAGATAGTAAACAAAGTAGTACAAATCATTTCCATCTACAAGCAATAATGCTATAATTACATTCTCAGTGATATAAATACAAATAAAAAGGCATTTCAATAAAATTAGCTTCCATAAACTGATGTGTTTTCAACTGACACAGGATTGGCAGGTGGGACACAACTTTGGCAGGACTTTCATTGGAAAGTTTAAAAGAGGTCATGTCATAACAAACCTGAATATTCGTATAGAAATACAGAAAGAGAGAGATTAAACCCATTGTATGTTATGTTGCTGAAGCAGTCCACTGTCAAAAGCCAGGCCAGTCTTGCATGCACTCTGCACACCATGTGGCTGTAACAATTGTTGGATGTTATTGATGTATGAGTGATATATGAGTGATCCCAGGAGCTATGTTGTCGGGGGCAGCATCTCTTCATAGGGTCTCCCATGGCAAATTGGTCTTATGTGAAGGGTCAGACAAAGAATGGCCCATAAAGACACATGGGAAGAAAAACATCAGAGGACCAGTGTGCCTTGCTCAGAGTGCTACCAGGGCCCCACTCTGGACCCAGGCATGGGGAAGGGGCCTGTTGGTGAGTGCCTGATGGCTGGGCCTGTCCATGGGGTCCGGTCACGTCCAGCCTGGGGAAGAGACATTGGTCCGTCCTCCAGCAGGCCCACCACCTGCAGAGGGGACTTTAAGGGTCTGTTGCAATGTGGATCGGATCTGGAGCCCCCGCGGCCCAGACCCGGATAAGCGGAAGGAGAGGAGACGAGAATTTGCTAGTCATATCACTTTGCTTTTATTCAATATTTTTGGAACTGGGGTTGTAATCAATCTAATATCACCGTCAAAGGTATTATACTGCAAAGCATGATATCACTTTAAAATTTCATTTAAAGTCTCTTCTTTTAGAGGATCTCGTCGCCGAGACCTCCAGCTCTTGCTGGCGTGGTTTGCGGCCAAGTGTGAAGTGGCTTGGATGAGAATCAGCACCTCCAAGGCCATGGTCCTCAGTTGGTAAAGGGTAGATTGCCTTCTCCGCGTTGGAGAGGAGGTCCACTTAACCGATCTGTCGTGGTGAAGAAAGAGCTGAGCCGAAAGGCGAAGCTCTCGATTTACCGGTTGATCTACGTTCTGACCCTCACCTATGGTGGGTAATGACCAAAAGAATGAGATTGGGAATACAAGCGGCCGAAATGAGTTTCCTCCGCAGAGTGGCCAGGCTCAGCCTTAGAGATAGGATGAGGAGCTCGGACATCCAGTGGACATCCATCCATCCTAGTGGCCAACCCCGGACCAGGTGGAGGGATTATATTATCTCTTGCCTGGCCCGTGAACGCCTGGGGGTCCCCCCAAAGGAGCTGGTGGAAGTGACATCTTTGCTTCACTGGGGGGAAAATAGTTGTTATGTTTGTTTATAACAAACAAACAGATAAACAACTATATTTGGATACAGAGTGCGCTTCTTATTGTCTTGCCCGACCACAAGGCGACGTGTAATTCAGAAACGACATCGACCAATGAGAGCGTGGGTGCCGGTTTATTTCACGCTGATTGAGTTATTATTCGACACTTAGAAGATTTAGGATGGAATATCACTTGATGATACCCCCAGATTCCTAGATTGTATGTCCAGTTATTATTGCATTGTATTGCATGTAATCTTTATTTCCAACATGACCTCGGACCATCAAAACCTTGTATGTGGATGCATGAATGTGCTGTTGTGTTCAACTCTCATAGATGCTCTGTTACACTTTAGGGAAACACTTATTTTGGACGTGCTGCAGCAGGCTGTATTAATACTGCCCGCTGGATAACAAGCATCATGTCAAATAAACTGTCTTGTCAGTGATATTTCCAGCAATCACACGCATATTTAGCCGATAAACACATCTGGTGAATTAATATCCTGTAAAAATGACACGCTATGCGAGCGCTCGCACGGGTGCATGTCGGCACACTAAGACACAAAACGTCTGCATTTGCGTAGTTGTTTCAGGCTCACAATTCCCATCAACGCCATACCTCAGCCCACGCCGTGTTGAAGTGGCTCATTGTGAATCCAACAGGCTTCTGCTGCTGTGTCGCTTTAAGAAGGAGGAGGGCAGCGCGGCGATGACGCAGGAACGATCGTGAAGAGATGCTTGAAAGCTCCGGGTCGGAACGGATCCCGCGTGCGTGCGTGCTGCTGCTGGCAGAGCTGCGGGACGTATCAGAACTGGCAGGACCAACTGTTGAGATCATACACTGGGAAGGTTCGGGAGCCCTCGAATGAACTCTCAATGCAGAATCAAATACACACATTCTGGCAGATTCGCTCCTCTCAAAGACAAACACAGTTGTTCAGCATTAAGCCACTGAGAGACGGCGGAGGTTGCGAGTGTGAAGCTGCATGTGCGCGGAGCCAACCTGAGGACAGACGCGTCTGAAGAGCGACACTGTTGCTGAACTCTACCGGGAATTTGAAAGTCGCATCATGACACACTTCATCACACTGTGCATGTTTTTTCCGATGCTCTTCCATACAGTTAGGACACACGCCATCACCGAGAGCATTGAAGTTGTGGTGTTTTTGCCAAAAAATAACTCCTATCTTTTTTCATACACACGCGTGGCCCCGGCGATCCATTACGCGCAGCTCCGACTGGAGACGGACGGAGGCCAGTACTCCGGGCTGCAATTCAACATCCAGTTTGAGAACTCAGACTGTGTCAATGACGCTCTCTTCCAGCTAGTGGACTTGTCGTGCGCTAAGAAGCCGGATTTGATCCTGGGTCCGGTGTGCGAGTACGAAGCGGCGGCGGTGGTGAGGCTGGCGTCCCACTGGGACATCCCGGTCATTTCAGCAGGTGCCCTGGCCGCCGGCTTCGGCAACAAGAACAGCGAATACTCCCATCTGACACGCATCGCTCCATCCTATGTAAAGATGGCCGAGACCTTCACCGCGATGTTCGAGCACTTCACCTGGAGGAGCGCGCTGCTGGTCTACGAGGACGACAAACAGGAGCGAAACTGCTTCTTCACTCTGGAGGGAGTCTATCACCTGATGGCTGACTTCAGCATCAGAACGTACGCTGTCTCCCAAGAGGACCGACTGGACACCGACGACATCATCCAGAACATTTATGACACCGAAGGTAATTCTCTTAGGTTTGTTTAATGCAAGCTAGCCATTAAAATTGTTAAGTTTAACATGAGGCCTGATGTTTTTTAACATTGCAATTTCGCACCTCAGTGCCACTTCAAAAGACTAATCAAACTGAAACTTTATTTCACTTGTCAAATGGCCTCAAAAGCTGAATATGTTGTCAACATCAAACCAAAAGACTTCCTTGCTTTTATATCATATATGTTCGGAATTATGACAGGGAATGGCAAGGGAACAAAAACTGAATCTTAATTATTCTCAAAATGTATAATATTATTATGAAGAAATAAAGTAGTTCAAAAGAAAATGTTACCATGGTCGTTTAGGTGTGTGTGTGTGTCAAAATTTAAAATCAATGACATATTTGACAAGCTTATAACAATCACTAGCAGCATCACTACCCACTTACTCAGCCTCTAAGCCCCTGCCCCTGGAGCCTTATGTCACAGGAGGTAATTCTGAAGACAACAGAAGTGATGGGCATCTGTGTTCTTATTCGTCTGCAACTACACCCTTCATTACTCAGACAGACTTACATAACGTTCTACAGACTGCTGGCATGTCAGATCATCTGTCTACAGACTGCAGAGGTGAGCCACATGGATTGGTGTTCAGATGGTTTTGCCTTTGGCAAGACAGGAGCAAGTTAGCAAACTGGGCTGCTCATCACCTTGACTCCATGAGTGAGCAGAGCTCTCACTAGAGCTCTGCTAGCTGAATGACTGGGATAGTTATGTTAATTTAATATAACATTACTTCATTTTTGAATTCCAAACGCAAATGAATCTATGTCAGTTCTGTTTCATCAGCGCTTATAAGTAGTGTTTTGGTTGCACTCCACCAGTCATAATAGTTCCTGATTACATCACTGCATATTGCAGAAGTGGCTGTTGTATAAATTTGCATATATTAAACATGGTAAATGCTGCAGAGACACAAAGTGCACCTGATGGCAAGAAATTAGTATTCCAGGCATGTCAGGTATTTTGGTGTGAGGTTTAAAGGGTTTCAGCAAAGGTTGTACAGCTTTTCAGCACAACTGAGCAATATTAGAGAGGCTAGCCAGGCCATTAGAGGCTGGCTTCAGCACATGTTCCAGTGGGGCATGATTTGTCTGTATACATGATTATATCAATCTAAATATAACCAAATTTCCTTTGCCAACGGTAGTCACACAGGCAACCCTCAGCAGCCTGGCCCTCTGCTTAGATGTGCCTGTACCACTCATTGCTATCAATCAATACAGTCACTGTCCAATCTGCAGCCTACACATATCTGTCCTTGATAAATTGTAAATTCACATGAGCCTGATGAAAAAATGAACTTGAGAGTGACATCCTGGGCCACTGCCGCTGGAGATAACCTTCCATAGCTGTGATACACAGAGCCACTGTGCAGAGTGACCCTGTACTGTCAAAACCACTGAAAACATCTGCATTGAGCTTTTATTTATGTGTTGTGTTTATTTTGATCATTTATTCATTTCTCTTGACAAGCTTTCTCCCATAGTGCCCAGCTGCAGTTCTGAGCCTAATTACTGACTCGGTTTGGGTCACTGGCTGCAGTGGAATCAGGTCTGAGCCAAAATTGTTTTCAACAAAATTTTGTTCAGCAATGAGAACTTCTGACTGAGACTCCCTGTGTATGACTTAAGATTTGAAACAATTGAGATTCCCACTCAAAACACTTGAGACCCGTGTCAGTCTCAGGATTTGGAACTCATTACATTTTTCATGGTGTTAAGATTAAGAAAATGTTTTTTGTTTTTTTTTAAATTTACAACAATCATAGATTTGGGACTTTTTCAAGAGAGCTAATACAAGGATAAAACAGAACTGTGGCATGTGAAAAAGTTTGGGCATCCTAAAAGTTCTGACATTTCAGATTGTTTTTTTCAAAGTCTCAGAACTTAATCAACAATTGTCATTAGGAGAAGTCAGCTGGTACCAATTTCAAAGCTTACAAATCCTCTGACTCTCCAACCCTAATGTGAACACTCAGGAATCATGGCTTATCTAAGCAGCTGTGCAAGACTCAGACATGGAAAGTTGAAAGAAGATGGCAAAGTGTTGTCAGCATGCAGTTTCCATAATGAAAAGAAACAGTGGAGGTCAAGTAAAGGTCTGAGAGACCAAGATAATGTTCAGAGAGAACTGCTTGTAGGCTTCCCAGAAATGCAAATCAAAATACTTTGTGATTTTGTGTGGTGATATTTATACAAATATGACCTTCATGGCACACTTATCAGAGGAAAATTTTTCCTGCATCTACACCAGAAAAATTCAGCTTCAAATGTTTGCAAATGAACATCTAAACAAGTCTGACGCT